>JAVQJF010110605.1:0-16926 GCA_036023855.1 Gadopsis marmoratus | reverse complement strand
ATTGTTTACAAGAGCACAATCCTGTTTAAAATAGCACAAATTCGTCATAGATCTAGCCTCTTAATCTTGCTCTTAATTTGCACCAGATTGATGCATTCAACTTTAAAATATAAAAACTATTCTTTCCGGGGGACAGATTGGCCCCCAAGAGGGTCCGAGGTCCATTAGACTTTATACCACCCCTGTAGAAATCAGTGCCCCACTTGGGCCACCCCAGTAAAAAATGTCTGGACACGCCACTGCTTGCATGACATTGTCCAGTTATGTCACCATGTGTACAGCAGTAAGGTGAGTTTGCATTTTTTGATATACTTATTGCAATTCTGAATGTGTGGTTTTATCAGATTTCTCTAAAACCATAAACTAATTTCTAAAGCAATGGGAATTTGTGTAATTTATTTATAGCAGATTTTGATCTAATGTAATATGGCATTTGATACATTAAATACAGGAAATGACCAGCACCTCAGAACAGATGTATAATGGGGGTGGGGGGAAATATTATAAAGTGTACTGTAAATATAACAAACAAAACATGACAGCATAATCATGTTACTGTTAAATACAACTATGAGTAAATGAATAACTCGGTTTGGGTCTTTTGATTGGTTCTCATGCCCATTGAGCACAAAACATCTAGAGAAACACTGATTAAACACAGTGGTAGTGATTTCTATGAAGCCAGGACAGTGACATTATGGCATTGAAAAAAAAATTTGGAATTGAAAACTAAACATGAACTGAAAAATGAAATATTGGCATTGAAATTCTTACACTGAATAAAACGTTATATTTTGGGCACTGAAACAAGTATTGGTGCTGAAAAGTTCAGCAAAAAAATTGTTTTACTTTTATATTATTTCACATTCTGATGTGTTTAATGGCAATCATCAGACTCTTTGTTCATATAATTGTATTTTCTGTGACTTTTTGTCAGTGTCAGTAGTGTTCAATTTCAACTTTCTGTCACTGTTTTGGCATGTAGGGGAGGGATTTACATGGAGGGGGCAAGGAGAGCATGATTTATATATAAGCTGTGCCTCAAAACAGGGGCCACATCCTTCTAACAATCCCAAAGTGTCTTCTATTGAGCATTCAGAGCATTATTAAGCCTTCCTTTGACTAAGATGTAAACAAATGCTCACAAAACACCACATTCATAGCCTTCAGGTTGTGAAAGGTCTCATTTGGCAATTTGGAGCATCTGGATGATTGATTATAATGCTAGGTAAATTGCAAAGCAAAAGTTGCTCTCTTTCATTGCAATCCTCCATATGTAATGAGTGGATTGCAATGTAACCTTTGTGCCAAATATAGCTTCATTAGAGGTTGCCCACAGGAAAATAAAACAAAAACACTCTTTCATGTGTTTCCAACTCGTGAGCCTTTCAAATAAAGAGACGGGATACAGTATGGAGTATGGCAACAGCATTTGCTGAATGCATTCCATTAACAACTCCTAAGAGCAGAAGTTTGGGGGATTCAGTCCAGGTCACTGACTTTGCGTGCATTGTCTTCAGAATAACACTCTGATTGTTCAACTTCTGGGTTGTTTTCTCAGTCTGACCACTAATGCTTGCCTTCATTTTTTATAAGACTAATGGACTCCCACACTGCCTCTTCCCTTGTCAATATTACCTTCTATCCTTCCAGCCTTATTTATAGGCATGTGCTGCCTTCAGTAATGTCCTTTGTCTTTTCTGGAGATGCACGCAAACATCATAACATCAGCTGCAGGGCAATTACTCTCATCTAAGCAGTGATTCAAACGCACAATTATTGGGTCTTGCTGACAAAACACCCACAAGTGACCCAAAATGTCATGGGCCTGGCTTTCCATCTTAGTTGACCATAGGAAAACACATTTAACACACTTGTAAACTGACCTCCATGGTGCTTTTAGAAGACATGGAAGATAGATTGGGTGCAGTTTGTTTATCTATATATACACAGTTGTTTTTGTGCCCAGCTTTATAAAGAACTTTGTATATTTCAATTGAATTAATCTTTGGCAACAAACTTGCCTTGTTTTATTTACTTCTAGTTTTGATTATTTCCTTGTGTTCATTTTGTCTTGTTGACGTGAGAGGTGTGTCTTAACACCAGCCAGCCAGTCTCACTTTCTCTTTTAAGAACTGTATGAAAGGGCTTGCCTATTTTCCATAATAAATCCTTTAGTTTCTGTCGGCATCCTACTTCCTCTCTCCCTTTTAAACCATTCTTTGTTTTGATATGTGTTTCTCTCTTCTCCTCCCAGAACCTGCAAGGGCCTTGACTGTGTGCTGCCTTCTTGGGTGCAGCTTTGGACTTCCTGTATCCTGGCTCCATACCCTGCTTCTCCTCCTCATCAAGCATGCTGTCTGCATCCACACCTGCCCTTGCCCTCCCTTGTTCTTTTAACCCTTCAAGCTAAGGGTCAGTGGCTATAAAGGAGGTGCACTTCACCAGGGCCCGCTATCGATCCGTATCACACGGGACACAATGCTCTCTTTGCTCAGCAGCAAAGGCTCTAAAATGGTTTGTGTGCAGCAGCAAGGTCATCAAAGCAGAATTGTCAAGGAGGGAGCCATGATAGCTTGACTGGTGTATGTAATTGTTAAATGCAGCTGTGTAAGCCTGTATGTGTGTGCATTGACTGAGTGGATGCATATGTACATTTCTTAGTAGGTTTGCATGTTAACGTGAAAATATTGGGCCATCACCAGTGAGGTACACAACTTGTCTCAAAAATCAAATAACAACTGTGGTTGAATATTGGAGCCAATTCTAAGGGCCTTAATTTTGAAATACACTAATGGCAACATCTGGCTTACATTTTGCAAAGACATGGCATGTTCACCCTTGCTGGTATAAAACACCGGAGTCTTCAAGTGGGCGATACAGCAAGGGATAAATTATGACACAAATCAAAGAATGTAGCTTTTTCCACGCTGAATTTTATGACCAATGGCCAATGTTTAGCCACTTGATAATCTTCTCCTCTCCTGAGAAACTGAATGCAACTTCCAGCTGTTATATGGATGCGTACCCCTTTCCTTCCCTTGGTTGAATTAAAATGTTTCCCTCTCCCTCTCTCTCACCCGTTTGAGACAGATGACCACCCACTCAGCGCCTGGTTCTGGTTCTGCTCGAGGTTTCTTCCTGTTAAAAGGGAGTTTTTCCTTGTCACCGTCACCTAGTGCTGCTCATGGTGGGAATTGCGGGTCTCTGTAAATAAAGAGTCGGTCTAGACCTATATGAATGAGCGCACTGAAATAACTTTCAATATGTCTGGGAGCTTATTTGCCTGACTATGAGGTCCTGCAACCAATCACACTGAGCCATGGTAGTTGCTACTACGCCGCGCCACGCGGAAGCACCGCAGCAAAATCCTCGCCAGCATGGCGCAGCAGTGCCCACAGGACTCCGTGTCCGCAAGTGATGCTTGGGCATGCTTAACCCCTATACAGGCGATGCACATGGGATGGGGTCCTTTCCTGAGATGGTTAGTCCACATGCCGCTGGGCAAGGGCAGGACTTGACGTTCTTAACCCTGCCGCTCCCGAGACTGTTGACGAGGGCCGGACCAATAGGACTCAATATAAATTTTATTTCTTTATAAAAAGCAGTAAATTGTGTGGTTTTGATAAGAGTAGATGTTACAGCTATGAATTATGCTATGATGTGGATGTAAATGTGGAACAGGAATAGTAAAAATGCCAACATTATATCGCCATTTAATCAACATTCACAAAAACAACTTTGAAAATGATCATGTTTTTGCAGTAGTTCGAAGACCAACATTAAATTAACTTTATACAAAAAATTAACAAATGGACTCTTTCTTATATAGCGCTTTTCAACCGAAACGGTTCCCAAAGTAGTCTAATTCACCCATTCACACACTGACGGGGACACAGTTGCCATGCTGGCCTCCACCGGGGGGAACTCAGGGTTCAGTGTCTTGCACAGGGACACTTCGACACGCGGGTAGCGGGAGCTGGGATCGAACCACCAACCCTGGGGTTAATGGCCAACCGCACTATCCACTCAGCCACAACGTGGTGATATTGGCGCTTCCATGATTGGTCACGCCAGAAGGCGCTTCCCATAGTGAGATACAGAGTGAGGTTTGAAAGAGAACCCTAAATTTGTTAAACTCTTGCACACGTGCACTTGATTCAGCTACAGTAGCACTCACTAAACTGTGACTGTTTCAGAAATCTAGGGTTACCATCTAGACAGAACCCTTTCATAGGAGCATCATCTTGAAATGTGGTATCCATTTAATACATAAATTGATAGATGCTTCAAACTGGCCCTACAGAGATCTAAGGATTATATCAGCAACATGACATCCACAATTTTCTATAGACGTCCACTTTTCTAGTCTATGCTCAGAATATGTGTGTGAGTTTAACACAGTTGGTTCTGCTGCCTCCATCTTCTTATGCCATGTCTTTATTTATTTCCAATGTCATGCTAACAGCTTTTCTGCTTTAAATTAAGCATATAAGCTGAATTTCAACCGACTTCCATTCTCATTTAATCCTCTCATAGTGGAGCAATGTAATCTTCACATTGTGTCCATTAAAAAAAACTGTTCTTTAGAGTTTGTACTCATTTGGACAAAAATCCACAAGACTGTTTTACCAAACAATGATCGTAATCACCTTAAATGTTCCATGAACTCTAGTTCACCTTATAATGCCTTGTCAGTGCAACATTTAGTGCTATACAAAGACATGGTGATTGAGGTCACTGACAATTACCATTTATATAGCAGCTGCTGCAACAGTCTGTATGCGAGGAAAGGAGCCACTTACAGACAACTATGAAACACAGTGGTCATTTCCAAATTAAAATAAAAAAATGTGTTATGTTTTGTGCAGGACTGTCCTCATAGTGACACCACAATTTAAGAGCAAAGAAAAATAACCAGACACCTATAAACCCCACACATCCCAGTGCCTGCAGCTTTTGAGGACATACCAATGTTGCACTTCCTGTAACGTGTGCTAAATCATATCTTCTTCTCTTGAGTCTGGGCAATGTAATGACAGGGTTCCACCCAAGGTGAAGGACATACTAATTCATTCTGGCAAAGCATTGTTTTGATGTAGAGATAGTGGCAGGCAGAGGTGAGTGATGAAGCTGTCCGACAGGAATGAGAGGAGGACGGACCCTCTGTCAAAGCAGGACAGACAGATGGGGCATCATGGGAAACATGCCTGAGATCATAGAAGACTCTACAGGACATAATGAGAGAGTTTGGGGTGGTGGAAAAACTCCCAGGAAGGCATCATTTAACGGTTGTTCAAAAGCAACTCCTGGTGAGTGAATGATGTTTCACTTCACTTGTGATCTCTCTGTTGTTACATTTCTTGGTTCCTGTCAGACGTGCACTCACAAATACCTGCGAACTAACGGTATATAAAACGGAGTCCTTTTTTGTTTTTGATTTGGGTAAATTACATCTTTACGAGGTTGCATCACAGATGGATGGTCCATCAAGGCACATCCATCAGCGCCAGAGCAAAGGAAGATTGAGTTTCCAGATTCTCCCAGGGTGTCCTGCTTTCTATCTGTAACAATTCAATTAAATTTTTATTTATATAGCACCATATCATAACAAAGCTATCTCACGGCACTTTTTCATGTAGAGCAGGTCTAGATCGACTCTTTATTAACAACACGTCTGACTCACCTTGTCAAAGCCTCTGAAGCCACACAACCTTATTGTACTGTACAGACATGTCTTTGCTTTCCATACTCACTGGAGGGGAAGAAAATAACATATTTTGAAAGAAAAGCTTCTCAGGCATTGTAAGTCAGCAGAAAAGGGGGAAAAAAAAGGATAACAGAAGTATTTCCACACCACAAATCTGTGGTCTGTACTGTGGCTCATCTTGAATACACTTTTGCCTTTGTCATATTGATGTCCAGCATTTATCAAGATTAACTCCGGCTCTGTGCAAAATCATGCAGAGAAGCTTAACTTCTCATCCCAATTTTGATTTCCACCTCAAGCTCCAGCTCAAAATGATAAACATTTTCAAAGCTCGACTGAAGAGTTCAGTGGCACACTGGAATTCAGCTATGGGGACTTGCTGTCACATGCTGATGTGATCATTTTCAAATTAAGGACATCTCTTGTGATGTATTCAAAAAGCCACTGGAGATTCGTAGCACCCTAACAGGACCAGGAGCCATAGGGCACTGCTCACCTCCTCCTGAACCCTTATCACTCCCTTCCATCTGGTTTTCACATTACTGTCGCTCATGTTGAATACTGGAAAGGTCATCCATGAAATGTTCAGTGTGGGATTATTCAGCTCTCTGTTCCCTGTCATCCAAAATTGGACTTTACATTTCTCACTCACTGGTCTTCATTGCATCAGTACAGAATATGGTGCACCATAAAAAAAAAAGACTCCAAAGCAATATTTTTTTTACAATCTAGCAATCGAGCATTCAAACACAAAACCCTTGTGCATTTTATTTACATGAAGTTAGTATCAGAGTTGTCGAGAGGCTACCTCACCTTACACCTTGATAAGATAAAAACAATAACCACACCATTTAAATTGGAACACATTCATGGTTCATTTTCATTTGTTGATATTACATTAGTTTGGGCGTGGCACGCACATTTAGCTTTTGTTTGTCAACAATATTATGTTGTATTGAGTGGTTTAATTCTCTTTTGCTGGGGGTGTCCGTGCTTTCATCGCTGGAGTTATCTGGGGAGAACAAACAAAAGAAAGCTTCCAGGAAATGCAGGCCTTATGGACAGGAGTTACCAATTAGGATGTACCAACCTGCAACATAGGGGGGAGCTTGGGAATATTTTAAATTGTTAGCGGGGAAGTATAGGTTAATTTGCTTTTGTAATTTCATTTATTTTATTGTGTTTAGTAGATGTTTGTTTCAGTTATAGGCTGATCAGATTAAGTGTGTTGAGTGTATTGTTTTGTGTAATCCCTGTTGAGCACCTGTTAATGTAGAATTCCTTTGTATAGGTCTGTTTAGCGGACCGCTTTTATGGGCCAGAGAAATTGTTATATTTATATTGAGATATTATTTTTTGTAAATTGCTTAAGTAATTTTTGGGTAAATAAAAACCTGGTTTTGTTCAATTACACCATGTGTCCTCATGCCTTCCTGCTCGGTCCCTCACAGTCTTTATGAATATTTTTGGTTATCTGATTTTTGGTGTGATTTACAAGGAAGCAAAAAAGCAAGTGAGTGGGTTGGGGAATCCCACACACCATGAGCCAATCATCGACAGGGAGACGAACTTAGTCGGCACGGCCACAAACAGAAGTGTTTCAAATCTTGACAGGCACATGGAGCCTGCCGCAAAGCATGGACAGAAGAAAGCTTATTGATTTAAACTCAAGCACACCGGGAGTTCTGGTTACCCATGTGTTTAAAATGCTGACTGTGTAATCAGAACATCCCTGACTACTGTAAGCCATCACATGAAGGCAAAACATGCCCCAAAAAACTGAAGTGCATCTGTTGCATTGAAGACTAAAGAAATGCGGCTGATGTCTCTGGTAGACAGTGTTACATTGGAAGAAAATTCACTAACTCTAAAAAGATTTGTAATGCATGTAAAATTCAAGTGAAGTAGAAGCCATCTCTTGCATGCATCATATTGATTAAACCTGAAGGACAACAATTAAGTATTTGCACTGTTCATGTAAAGCTGGATTTAAAGTCACACTCGGTACCTCTTCCCGAGTCTGCAGCAATTTTTCTTTTGCGCTCTCCGATCCTCTCTAACGGAGGTTCCGGCTTCCTTGGTGAACATTCGTCTCCGGGGTCTACTCCGACAGTGACAGCGCCCTCTGCCCAACTGCCCAAGTATTTCACGTAGATCAGCTCAACTCTATAATGCAGACCGGAATATCCTCCATGTCCCCCAGTCCACCTGGCTACACAAATATTGGGCTGGAGTAACATAATTTGGGGTGATTTAAAAAAAAACATATATACAGTATACTTCATTATAAGCATTATGTTACTAAATTAGTAAATATTGCTACTGAATTGAAATGGAGGACACTGTCACTAAACTGGCAACACTAGCTAACACGATCATTAAATGTGGATCTATTTCTAGTCAAACAAATTTGCAAACCAGATGAAGACACAAGGCAGACAGCAGTGTGTGTCCATTGCAAACCACTTGCTTTTCATTTCGGCTCACGTTTTAACAGGTTAGAGCAGCCACACAGTGTCTGCAGTGTGGCTCATCTAGAGATTTGGGATCTCGCCTATTTTTCCACGTAACATATGGTCTCAGCAAGAGAGAGTGAAAATGATCTATTGAATGCAGAATGTCATATCAGTACACCTTTCAGTTTCAATATCTATATGTGGAATTTGTCACATGTGAAAACTTTTAAAACCTTTTTTTAAACTCCCCTAGTTACAATTGAGCACAAGCCTCTTAACCCTTTCTGTCTAAACTAAATATAAACAAAATGTATAAAGAAATTAAATGAAACATTCTATTATTGATGGCCCTTATCAAAGGCAAACTCAGTGCAGACAGACCGGGCGCTCTCTGTGTGGACACCAAATACATGCGAGCAGTTCACCAAGCTGTCATGCGCTGCTCAGGTTGGCGGTGTGGCCCGACGGTGTTTTAGCAAATTTTTTTGTTGCATGGACAAAAAAACGTTAGGTTCTGCGCCCAATGATCTTGGCTGAAATGTTGGTGACATTCTTATGTAAATGAATGTGCATGTAAACACAAGGGGCAATATCAAGGCCAGGAAAAATGATTCAGGCCATGTCCATAAGTTGATAACGTAATTCTCGTGATTATTATCTAAAAATGTAGCGTCCAGGTTTTTTGAAGATTGACCCATGCTCAGCCCCTGATGGATCCCAGTTTTTTTTCTACTCTGTCTGTGAAACAACTTTATGGAAGTGCAATACTAAATCACTGACATATCCCTTATATACTTTACTCAATAATATAGAAGATCTTTTTTTATTTTAGCAACATACAGTATAAAAAGCAATCCCCCAGCTTCGTCCAAATCCAACCACTGGTGTTCACGTTTGACTGACAGATATAGCTTGATCTTTAGTCCCTGTCCAAGCCATTTCACACAGGGTACTAAGGCCAGTTCTCAGATCCCAACAACATTACTTTTTCTCTAGAATGAAAATTGCTAGAAGAGGTCACAAAAGGTTAACACGGAAGTGCCTTAGCCAATCAGAACGCAGGTCCGAAGAAACGTAGGCAGGCTAGACAGCATACAGTAGTTAGACGCGGAGTGACACCATAGGGAGAGGATCTGCTGTAAAAATTTTAATTTGATAAAACAGTAAAAACACAATCACATTGTCAAATTAGAATGGTAACAGTCTGTACTTCGTAAGCTCGAAGATGTGTGCGTGAGAGGCCCTGATCACTGAATCCCGCCAAGTGATACAGAGGAACTCCTGAATTGGTGGGACGCAGTGAAAATGATTGCTGCACCAAGAGGTGCTAGGCGAAGGTAGTGAGTTCAACTGACTAGGTCTAGAGTTGATAATAATAATGATAATAATAATTAAATGATAATAATAGCATTAAGTGATGAACAGTGCAATTAGCGCTCAACTAAAGTAAAGCTGTTTGACAACTCAACTGGAAAGTATAAAAACATGTTATAGTGTTTAAATACTCACTGTTTTCTTTAGCTGGTAAAGCTACTCAATTGTTTAATACTGAAGTGACATAAGTTATGTTTTGTCATATTTTTTATTTAATTGGTATAGTGAATCTTATTTAAAAAGGAACAGAAGATATGATATTGTGTGAAGTATAGTTTGTAATACAGGTAACAATTTTTATTTTTTTGCTTTAATTTAAAAAGTGTACAATGTTAAGTTAAAATAGATTATTCAGAAATGTATTTATTGTATAGGTTACTGAAAATATGTTTATTGTACAATTTGCATTACATGCAAATATTCTGTTAAAGTTAGAGAGTGACATGAGAAATAATTTTAATGAATTGACCTGTGGAATTTAACAGTTGGCTGAACATAATGGTATTTATCATATTTTGTTCATTTTCTAAAAATATATGGTACCAATGTATAGTTCTTCGTCTTGTGTGGTCAGTGATACAGTGATACAGAGTCTAGTATCTTCTGATTCTGGTCCAGTATAATAATTGTAACTTTAACTAATTATTTACTTACAGCGTTACCTCAATAAAGAAAGAGATTAGAGAAATGTGAGTAAAGAAGGGGAATTAGAATGTGTTTTTTTTATAAACAGCATAGATAACAGCATATTGGATTGATTAGAGGAGGATGGTGATATGATTCAGAGGGGACAGCATGATTAAAAACCACTGGAGAGTGTGAGTGCCATGAGATAACTTTGTTATGATATGGCGCTTTATAAATAAAACTGAATTGAATTGGAGCAATTTAGGGATTCTGGGCCTTGCTCAAGTGCAACCTAGGAAGTTGTCATCATAACACCATTGATACCATTGATGCCAAATACTTGTGGATCACAGCTTTCAACAGCACAATACTAAGTCGTTTTAGCGTTTTCTCTGCAGAGAATCCAGCAAACATTACACAAAATAAATCCTGCAATGTTGCCACTGTTACAGCTAATCTTTTGAAAATCTGTGCAGGAGCGAGCAGAAGGTAGAACAAAGTTAGACCTAAGTTTCTTAAGGTACATTAATCTGTTCACAGATGTTTGAGTCGCATAACATACACACGTTTCTACTGGAAAATAAATGTGAGTAAGATAAAATAAACAAACATTCATCAATCATATCATCTTTTAAATTTAGGATTAAAAAAAAATAATTCAACATTCAATGTAACATCCTAATGTAACATCCCATTCCATGTTCTTGTTTCATTTCCTGTTTTATTTTGAAATCCTTCCTGTTTGTTTGTTCATTTCCTTCCCTTGTGTGTCCTTGATTAGATTCACCTGTCTCTTGTTCCCTTGTTGGCCTCCTGTCTATTTACACCGGTTGCTTTCTTTTGTTCTTTGTTGGTTCATTTTCATTTGCACCCTGACTGTAACTCTGTCTGCTTCCTCGTGTATACTACTGCTTGCCCTTTGTTAAGTTTCCGTGTTCCTGTTTTGCCCTAGTGGATGTTCCTTGTATTTTTGTCTCTGGACCTGGACTTGCCTGCCCACATACTTATGCCTACATTATTTGTTAAAATTAAATTGTTACACATCTTTTTTTCTAAACCAGCTGCAAACTGGAGTGCCCTGAGATAACTTTATTAGAGTATGGCGCTATATAATTAAAGCTGAATTGAAACTAGGTTAATGAGAGTAAAGAATGTCAATTTGTTTCCCATTGTGACATCACACTGAGAAAGTGCTGCAAATGCTTGTTCAATGGTACAATTTTATCAAGTCAAAAGTTTCATTTAAAAAGCATGAAACAATTACAAAGTTCAATACATTACAGCAGTTAAA
This sequence comes from Gadopsis marmoratus, assembly GCA_036023855.1. Lineage (NCBI taxonomy): Eukaryota > Metazoa > Chordata > Actinopteri > Centrarchiformes > Percichthyidae > Gadopsis > Gadopsis marmoratus. The sequence continues at coordinate 5,468 of JAVQJF010110605.1, read as the reverse complement.
TAACCTGTCTGACGTTAAAATCCACTCCTTTACTATTGATTTATGAGACTTGACTATTTTTGAATCCCTGATTTCTAACTGTAAAAACATTTTTTGCACTAAAACTTGAACAATATTCAACATTGAGTACAATCAAGCAGAAAGACAGAAAGTGACTTCCCAGTATCTCCCGCCAGAGCAATTATAGGTAAAGTGGGTACTCTTCCTCAAAGTGCAATGCATTAGGTCACCAATAAATTATTTATTAATATGCAACCCACTCACCTGTGATTACAGTACAATGAAGAGAAAAGTAAATGTGGAGATAGAGAAGCATACCTATCCCTCTATGCTTTTTGCCAAATGGAGTGAGATGGACATGTTTAGCTCTCTGACTTGACAGTCCGGGACAAAGGGCTGAACTCAGGCCTCTAAATGTACAAAGGAAGGCTGTACTGCAGGGATTTCGGCAATGATGGAGTAAGTGGCTTCTGCTAGCGTTAAAGCATACAGATCAGACATGTAGTAGACAACAATACTCCCAGCTGTTTGTTCACCATCTCACTGATTATTTATATACACTCCTCAAAAAAACTCTTTTTAAGCAGAGTATACTGTTAAGTCAATTAATCTTCTGGAATATTGATCTGGTCAGTTAAGTAGCAGAGGGGGTTGTTAATCAGTTCCAGCTGCTTTGGGGTTAATGAAATTAACAACAGCTGCACTAGAGGGGCAACAATGAGACGACCCCCAAAACAGGAATGGTTTTACAGGTGGAGGCCACTGAAATGTTTTCTCCTCCTCATCTTTTCTGACTGTTTTCACTAGTTGTGCATTTGGCTAGAGTCAGTGTCACTTCTGGTAGCATGAGGCAATACCTGGACCCTACAGAGGCTGCACAGGCAGTCCAACTCCTCCAGGATGGCACATCAATATGTCCCATTGACAGAAGGTTTGCTGTGTCTCCCAGCACAGTCTCAAGAGATTCCAGGAGACAGGCCGTTACTCTAGGAGAGCTGGACAGGGCCGTAGAAGGTCCTTAACCCAGCAGCAGGACCGGCACTGCCAGAGCCCTACAAACTGACCTCCAGCAGGCCACTGGTGTGAATGTCTCTGAACAAACACTCAGAAACAGACTTCATGAGGGTGGCCTGAGGCCTCGACATCCTCTGGTGGGCCCTGTGCTCACTGCCCGGCACCGTGGAGCTCGATTGGCATTTGCCATAGAACACCAGAATTGGCAGGTCCACCACTGGCGCCCTGTGCTTTTCACAGATGAGAGCAGGGTCACCCTGAGCACATGTGACAGATGTGAAAGGGTCTGGAGAAGCCGTGGAAAACGTTATGCTGCCTGTAACATTGTTCAGCATGACCGGTTTGGTGGTGGGTCAGTGATGGTCTGGGGAGGCATATCCATGGAGGGACGCGCAGACCTCTACAGGCTAGACAACGGCACCCTGACTGCCATTAGGTATCGGATTGAAATCCTTGGACCCATTGTCAGACCCTACGCTGGTGCAGTGGGTCCTGGGTTCCTCCTGGTGCACAACAATGCCCGGCCTCATGTGGCGAGAGTATGCAGGCAGCTCCTGGAGGATGAAGGAATTTATACCATTGTTCCCTCTGACCGGAAACACCTTGTTCATATGTGCGTTCAATCGCAAAACATTTCCGTTGGATTGTAATAATCACTTGATCATCTTCTTATTATTTTTTGAGTTGAGATGGCGACTTGTAAACCAGTTTATAGGTGCTTTATCGCAATTTACTGGACTGTGGAGCAGCAGATATGTTGTCAAACTTGGCAACGGAAAATAGACCACGGTTTCACAAAGTATTAGCCTTTGTTGAATATTCATGAGTTAGACACAGCCTATATAAAATTTGACCAATGCCTTTGTGTTACTTTATAATGTGACGCCCACATATCCAAAATGGTTTGTTGATATGTTGAACATATCGGAAATGCATTTCCACTAGTATGGCAAGCCATTTTACCATTTAATCCGTAGGGCTGACTAGTGGCGACTTAGTTTCCACTAGTGGAAATGTCATTTTGACATGTCGAAACGTAAATATAAGATATCTGTAAATCAGTTTTTACTAGTAGAAATGTAATTTTCACTAGTGGAAATTACATTTCGACTTGTCAAAACTGACAAGTTTTAATTCAATTACAGATATCAGTAATGGCTTTTTCACTAGTAAGAATAACGATTACAGATATCTACAATGTAATTTTAACATGTTGAAAAAGGGATTGTGACTAGTGGAAACTAAGTTGCTACTAGTCAGCCCTACGGATTAAATGTCAAAAGGGCTTGCCATAGAAGAATAGCTTGTGAATACCTGCTCTTCCTCCCACCTTCTCCCTTTTCCTCACATGTAAAATACTCTTATAAAATACTAGTTATATTGAATGCATGACTGAATACTTGATGGTTATTATTTACAGAGAGATGTGCATCCGTTTTTCCGAATATGCCCAGCTAGTCAACAATTTAAATTCAATATGTAATCAATAGTCCGTGCCAATCCATTCAGGGTTGCCAACTTTGGTTACCTGGCTGAAGGATTTTGGCTAAATCGCTTGTGTGGCGCATGCATAAACTGACTACGCCACACCCACAATTACGGCTGAGAGAACCCTTGTTCTTAAGGAAAGCAGGAAGGAAACATCCACAAAATCTCAACAAACTGACGAGACAAAGAAGTGGAGCAGGTATAAATAGACAAGACACTGACGAGGGAACACGAGACAGGTGAACACTGAGAACAGGTGAAATAATCCACAATCAGAGACACACAAGGGCAAGCACAGACAGGACAATAATGAACAAATCAGGAACAGATATCAAAATAAAACAGGAAACCAAAAGAACCAAATATTCACAGACCATGACAGTTACATGCCTTTTTGTTTGCCTGCCTGGATCAATGAATGGCAAACTAAATTCAAATGCAGATCAAACGACAGAAGCGCGAGCACAGAAGATGTCTTTAGAGGCAAATCTGCCGACTGATTCACTGTTAAGTTACTAATGTGAGACTATGTAGCTTGTAGCAGGTACATTATTTCTCTTACAAATAAAAAGTTGAATTCATCAGTAATAAAACACACTCTCTCATTTCAGAACACTCGGGCTTTGTTGCTACAATCCTACGTTGTCTGCTATGACCAGTAGCTTATGGAAGCTAATATTCGTTAATGTGAGCAAACTTTAGATAGATATTTCTGTGTAACTAACATTTCTGAGCTTGCTGACTTTATAATGCAATTACTTATACTGTTACATTTTGTTTCAGTATGTAAATATTTCTAAGGGATTATTTCCCCACAGAAGTAAAAAAAAAACCTACATTTGTGTATTCCTAATTGTGGTTACATCTGAACATTTGTACACCAAGCTCTCAGACACACAATGTGTCTCCTATTTCTACTATCCCACATGAAACTGGCCAAGGAGGATAAATCCAGCTTTTTGGACAGGCAGGGGGACTGAAGACCCCTTTTTTAACCTCTCGCTGAGAGGGCTGTATTGATTGGCAGCGCTGCTCATGATAGTACATTTGGAGAAGCTTTTCTATCACAGCGCAGATGGGGGGGAAAAAGATAATCCTAACAGCAGCCTCACAAGCTGTGCTGAACACATCCTTCTTAAACCTGCAGGAGCTTCCCCCTTTTGTTCTAGTGGCAGCTCCATGAGAATATTAAAGTGCACCACAATGTGACAGCCACTGACAATAGGACACGCTTAAGGACTGTTGCAATGCTAGTGACAAGGTTATCAACATTTGGCACAGATTGCCGCCAGCACTTTGCCTTGCTAAAAGGCTGCTGCGCTGACCTTGCACTGACCACAATCTGAGGGTTTTTTTAGGCGATCAGAAAGGAGGAAACAGGCTAATGGGCGCTGCACAGTGTCTCCCTGTCACACTTCATCTAGCCTGATGCATCAGGATTGTTTCACCACTCAGGCCAGGCAATTACTGTCCTATTCCAATCTACTCCTTAGCACCACTGTAATGAAAAATAATTAAGAGGCTGAAAATGAGTTTTCTCATGAAATGGTTTTGGTGGTTGAACACAATTGTACTTGGCAGATGGCTATGCAAGTTTGTTTTAATATACCAAAGACAGTTAATCATGTGCAACCTGTATTTGGCAAAAAACCTTTAATGTCATTTCTGTCCGTGAGAGAGATAGCAAACATGAGATATTGTTATCCTTAATGTTAAGTCGACAAGCATCCATCTGTAATGCTATGGTTTAAAAAATGACTATGTAAGGGATTCTGTGAAGTCAAGATTATTTATTCAATGCATTTTAATAACCAGTGGTGTCATTAAGTCCTTTAGAAAAAAAAACGGGACCCATACAGAGACAAGGAAAGTAAAAAAAAAGAATCATATAACAAGTACTACAGGAAAAACAAAAAAACAGAGCTGTGGATTCTTTTTTGTTTTTACATATTCATTCAGTGTTACAGGGTTAAGTTGACACAAGAATGTGGTTGGTGGTGTTTACTGGAGGAGGAAAATTATATTTTGTGAGACTCTTGTTGGTGACAAGTGGCCATTGCTCTGTGCTGAATATATTGAGAGAAGGGCGTGTTTGACTGCATTTAAACACACAGACTGATCTGAGTACTGTGTGGGCATGTACAGATTTCACTTCACGAACATCTTTCTGACCCTGTTATTGGTGTTGCCAGTCATAAATTTGAGTATGTCCCTGCTAGTTTGAAGACGCTGATGAATTGTCCCTATCTATATTTTTACCAATCTCGTTATTTTAACTCCACACAGTCTTACCGGTAATATCTTTACAGAGTTGCCAGGATGGTTCTGGTCTGGTCTGGACTTGATGATCTGGCAACCTGCTGTACAGTGCATTTTCTGCTATCAGAAGTAGAGTCTAAGTAGTGATGAATGAACACCTACATGAAGTGGTTTGTTATTAAAAAACATTTCAAATATTGTCTTTGCTAGATATAATCAACATAAGTAAAATGTATAGGTGTATGGTGTGGGGTAATTTTTAATCATTCCTCAGACTGTCACATGTTTATTAAAGAGGATAAATTCATATTTTTCCATATGTACATGTTTCTTGCTTAAAGAGTAAACATGGAAAACACTTATGATATGAAACAAAATGAAGCTGTAAATCCCTTAAAAGCTGCCCATGTTGTGGATAATGCTGTGGCTGAGAGGATAGTGCGGCCGTCCATTAACCCCAGTGTAGGTGGTTCGCTCCCACTGTCCACATGTCGAAGTGTCCCTGGGCAAGACACTGAACCCCAAGTTACCCCCGGTAGAGGCCAGCATGTCAATTGTGTCCCCATTGGTGTATGAATGTGGTGTGAATGTGCCCCTAAATGTTTGTTTGTCTGCCCTGCGATTGACTGGCGACCAGTCCAGGGTGTTTCCCTGCCTCTCGCCCAATGTTAGCTGGGATTGGATCCAGCCCCCCCGTGACCCTTCGG
>JAVQJF010110600.1:0-31146 GCA_036023855.1 Gadopsis marmoratus | reverse complement strand
AAGAGTGTTGGTGGACAAAAGAAAACAGTGAACGAAAGAAAAGAGAGAACGAAAGAAAAGAGAGTAAAGAACCGAAGAACAACGATCGCGGCTACGGGACGCCTTTCCCAGCGTCACAGTAGCATTTAGAGCCGTCCGCTATGCGTGGAAACAAATCTGAAATAATTCATATAAGTGGGCATAACATAAATCTAAAGCATTGTTACATTATCTGGAGGACTCACATGTTTCTTAAGAAACATTGAGGATATCATTTTGAGAAGAAGATGGGAACCTCACAGTAAAGGTCACAGTCACATAGAGAGATCTTGGTGAACAAACTGCACTGCAGGCGTGAAGCATATTGCTAGTTATTTCTAGTCTTGGTTATCACAGAAATCACAATATAATTCAGTGGCGTAAAACAGCATCTCTCATCCTCCTTGTTATGGAATGAATCTTTGTCATAACATCTGATGACTGCGATGGAGCAAATCTTATTTTTTGAAGAGCTTCCTCTTGGAAATTGGGATGAAATCGCACAAGGCAGTTCACCAAAGGCTGTACTTGCGTTACGATTTTAGCCACATTTCTGTACAGTTGATAGTGCAAACAGTAGCCATCGTCAGCAATACTCAAGCATCGCCAAGGTGACAGAGTTCCTTACTGAGAGAGCTTTGTATCCTCTGCCTCCAGCCACAACTTCTGTGGCTCACACAGTGCTTACTCTCTCTCTTTCCTCTCTCTCTGGCATGTCATCATTATGCTGCCAAGAAGCATATGGCTATGTGCTGACATAGTAATTGTATACATTTCCACTCCCATCTTTTATATTCACTCCCACCCGTTTTGTATGTGTTGACTGGAGAGTGTTCATGTTGCAAGTGAGTGTCAAAACCATTTATATAATTTCCAAATTCTTCATACACGGGGCTTTAGGAATGGCTGGAACTTTGAACCAATCATCATTCATGATCATTTCAATGAGCTTAATATTCACCTTGTGCTAGTTAAAGGAAAGCCCGAGCAATGAATTGTCAGCATAGATGGTATCAGGAAAGGAAAGGTAATAAAATTCAAATGATCAAGGTTAGCAGTGACAATAAGATGCACATTGAAAAAGGAATGACTAATCTCTGTATCTGGAAAATCTGCAGATAAAAATGTTTGTTGCTCGTTTGCTTTTTAAATGCATAGCTGACACTTGACGTCCATTCGCACAGCCTCACTTCTCTTTTTTGTGAAGGAATAAAATAATGGACATGTGGTGTTACATGTTGACATCGATGCGTTGAATAAGCAGAGACTTTGTTACAGCCGATCCTTCCAGAAGGTGGTGAATAATTCACTGTTTCATTGGCAGGAGGCCTGGGTGGGGATGAAAGGCCTGGCTTTCCCCCAGGAGGACCGAGGGATGGGAGGGAAACAGCTCGCGGTGCCTGCCCTCCACAGCTCCAAGCACCGAGCTAGCTTAGCATAGTTAGTGGTCTAACAGCAGTTTGTTCATTAGCGGTCACTTGCTGGGTGACAACTTCCAGTCAGTGTCAATTAGACGGTAGCAGATGAACAGGTGGGAGTCTGACTGCTGGGAGGAGAAGAATCATTAGTCAGCCCTGAATGCCAGGAAGTACAGCAGCAACATCCGAGGTTAGCGGCTCCTGTGAGGCGCCGTGATCATTGGCTCAGGTACTAGTGTAGCATTTTGAGTAGTCAAGTCCACTCATAGCACTTTAGGCAAAACTGGCAATAGGGTTCATTGCGACACAGTTTCAAACCACGACGTTTCTTCATCCTATTCTCTAAAGACAGCAAAGACAACATTCACATACTTCTGAAATAACTCCTTCCACTTTGCAACTCTATTGACTTCTTGCAGCCACCATCACAGCCTCTAACAACGTCCACACTGGTGGGCAGAAAACTCAGTCTTCTTGCTCTTGCTAGCATAGAGACATGGGGGTACAAGCTATAGAAAACAGAGTATACACATGACATATATGTAATTGCCTCATCTCACCATTGCGTCTCTCTAGCGCTTTAGCATTCAGGTTAGACATTTGGTCAGAGGGGTCGCCTCATTCAGTAAGAAACAAAAAATACATTTGTTGTGTTTTTATGGGCCCTGTGTCCTTACACTGTCTTTTCCAGGCAAGATTTAGACAAAAAAAATGTATGTAAATAAAGTGTCAATGCTTACAGCTGTCTCCCGCTAATGGCAAAAAGTGACAAGTGCATCCAACAGTTTGCATGCTTATTTATACCCTCGCCCATACATACGGTCCCCTCCACATCTGTGTTTGTGACTTCCTGCAGAGTGACACTCCAGTGAAGTGCGAGTAGGTAAAAAGGGAAAGCTCCTTTGAAATAATATAACTGCCGTACAAAGTGTACATTGATTTTGAAATTATTCTGATAGAAAAGCATTTGCTCTTTTTTTTTCCCCTTCTCTTTTTGTCAAAGTGAAGTCTTACCCCTCCCTCACCCCGTGGGCTTGATACGCAGCCGGGTTTATTGTTTCCTCTTTGACAGAGAACAGCACCTATGTTGTTTGCTTGAATTCAGTCAGCCGTAATGGATTCTGAACATGACAAGTTTTCAAAAAGTAAAAAGAAACATCCACAGAAATGTTTCCAGCCACTGCTGGCACATAATCCACTTTCCCACTGTCCATCCCTAAGTACAGTAAGTTACAACCATAGATTTGCCAAAATATGGCTAAATACGCTGCGTCTGTCATTATATTGCAATCCTAGAGCCTCTGAAGTATTTTCTAAGGACACACGCGACTGATTAAAAAGAAATACTACTTGGTTGTTTCGTCCCTTTTTTCATAAGGACTCTGGTGCGTAGAATATGTAATCAATACTTTATGATACCTGAAGCATTTTCTGAGCTTCACTCGAAACTGAGGTGAGTGACTGTTGTATGAACGAGGTCATAAAACACAAGTGAAATAAAAAATGAACGTAATGTGTTTCTATTAAAAAATCTCGGCATTTCTTTTGTGAAAATCAGAAAAAACTTAGAATGGTATCCGTTAATTGTAGGTTACCGCCATTATAAAAGAACCTTAATTCAAGTCTCTAATCATACACATGAAGGTAAACATGTTCTTATATATTTACACATATACACACATCTTCACACACTAAGCCTCAACCCCCAGAGAGAATCTAATCATCACCTGTCGAAACATGTAGTTCACCTCCTTTGGGTATGACTGTCCCTATAATGAGATTTTTCTGATTGGTCTTCGATGTTGAGATTGACCTTCCTCAGCACCTTCCTCTCATTTAAACCACAAATCCATCTGCACGATCAAAACGGGAGATTTTCAATTAAATGTGTGATAGCTAAATTGGAATACTTATCTTGGTATTTGTCATTTTCCCCTTTGAGCTCAATTTCCATTATCTTTGTCTTGACAACTGTCAACGCATTAAGATTTCGCCTCATGCAGCAGGACCTAAACACTTTCTTTAGAGAGGCTGATTGCTGCTACGGTGAGGAAATTAAATGCTCACAGCATCATCCTGCTGTAATCCAGAGTCAAATAAATGGCGCCTTTCTGTCCTTACAGAGGCATTGTTTTTCATCACTGAACCGGAAAAAAGAAGAAGAAGAAGAGTATGACATTTACTACATTGTTAACAAGCCCAGCTACATGTCATTGCCTTTGGTGAGAAATGTCCTTTGTGTCTACAGAAGGCAGTCCAAAGGTCTACGTAGTGTACGTCAGCTCCTAATATAACCATTCATTCATAGCTAGAGGGGGATAATGTTGCTGATGTTTGCATACAGATTAACATTTCAGTTACATAAAACAGAACTGTTACATATTTATATTGTGGAAATGGAAATAGTGTTGAAATTAAGTAATATCTTTCCGATACTATAATGGTTGTTTGTTTTCCTTCCTGTCTCACCACTGTGCATGCAGTCAACCTACAGTCGAGAGAATGTTTTACAATTATTCATTATCCATTTTCATTATTCGACTTATATTATTCAGTATAAGAGATGATTAACACCAGTCCTTTGTTTCCATTTTCTCCCATCTCCACCTCTTCTCCTGAAGCGCACTGCCCTCTGGAGCATGTGAATCTCACCAGTAAATATTTCATCAGGGTCGTGCAGAGTATCCCCCCCTCTCCGGCGAGGTTAATAGAATTCAGAGTGTGTCTTTGCCATCAGGATCAGTATAATTAAATCAGGGATGCTTGCGATATACACCCGCACTTGCCTGCTTACCCCGTGCCTTACTTTCCAAAGATACTGGAGGAAAAGATAATTGATGGGAGAGAGGACCCAAAACTGCTCTCAAATTACATTTAAGGCTGTCTCGTCCCCGAGCAGATCGTTAAATGAGAGTACCTCGACTAATGGCCTTAAGTAGTCATTTGGACACTGGCGTCTATTTGCTGTCAGTGTTTCAGTAGCTGCTGTTTCTAGCTACACTGAGATCTAGATACAACTGATGATCAAAAAGTCACTCATCGCTTTCATTGAAGCGATGAGTGACTTTTTGCGATAAAATGCGATAAAACGCTGCAGCACTCGGTTTTAATTCTGCTTTTGGTTTTGCCATTTCAGCAAACTATAACATTGCTCCAGAAAACAAGTCAGCATTTAGGAGTATTACATAAACAAATGAGAGATGTTGTTTTACATGCAAACTTAGGCACCGTATGAAAATGATTAGCATGGGCAGGGGTGGTCAGAAAAGGGGGAGTAGTTTGACTTCTTGGTGCTGAAGACTACAAGCCAAACTGTCTGCAGTTGAGTTGCATTGTGGGCAATGTAGGCGGTAGGTTTTGACAGGCAAGAGCAATGCGTGGAGTTAAAAAGATGACCTCTGTGGTTTTGTTGCATTAATTTTATCCTGTATCTTTGCAAGGCTAAATTTGTGGAGCACTCTTTTAAACAAACTGCAACTGCTTTCTTTCTATATTTTACTTTGCACCCAAAACAAAATGCCCGTATTCAATAAAAACAAAAGCGTACTGGTAGTGTTGCCCGCTGGATGCCGCAGCAGTCCGTTCGTGTAGAAATACGTTTATATATGAAAAAAAACTTTGGGCTGTTTTGGGTTTTTATGTGTTTCTGAATAAATACAGTTTCAGCTTTAATATAATGCCAAAATTAACATAAAATTTAAAGTGTTCTTTTGAAGCTCTTAAATGTCACGTTGGGTCGGAAGGTTTCATCACAGACACCTGTTGTACAGTTGATTGACAGATGAGACAGATTGTGGTTGATAGAGGCTGATAGCTAGCTAGACAATGAATTCACATGAGGAAGAAATTGCTGGACTTTTAAATTCAATTCCCATTAGAGGTGCTACATCTGACACCAATTGGACCGAGCTAATTTCGGGTTATTTCACCTCATCGATGGGTGATACTGCATTGATGTCTGAGTCTGACTCGGACAGCCCGGCTAACGCTAGCGCTGATCATGGCAGTGAAAGTGAGTTGGAGGAAGACGAGGAGGAAGACATTCCACTCATGGCTGATCCGATGATAGCATACAATGTTATGGATTATAATGTTAGTAATTTAAATGAGGACAGTGCTAAAGAGATGAAGGTATCCCTATAAGCTGCAAACTTGACAACGGCAGTGCCTCTTCACGCCGGAGGAGGTGGTGAAAATATGCAACCAAATGAAAGAAATTATTAGCGGTCGGTGCTTTGTTTCCCTACATGGTCCTTGTTTGTAAAGGCTAATAATCACTAAAATCACTAGAGCAGGTTATGTTTCTGAATATGGGGCCGTGTTAATATGGAAATGATCAGGGCTCATTCAGCAATGATTCAATGTTTGATGAAAGTCAATCTTTTCGAGCATAGCTTATAAAATATTTGGTGTACAAAGAAAATGTTGGTATCTCCATGAAGCTGAGACGTTCCTCTTTACAGACATACAGACAACTGGATGTGTTTTTGGATCAAAGTAACTAAAAATGATGGAGCAGATCACATATTTTGTAAATGCGCCACATCATGTAATTTGTAATGTGCATATTGGTTGTGAACATTGTGAAAATAATGTTCTACTAATATAAAATGCTTAAATTCTTCATGCTTCATTCTTCCTTAAGTTATTTATTGTTGAAGGTGTTTTACCAACTCAATACTGTTATATTATTTTAAGAGAGTGACGCGAGGGTTTTTCTGTTTTTTTGTAACTAAAGAGTACGGTCCAAAGAAAATATTAATAATGCGGGCGAGGGTCTTGCATTTTTTTAAAAGAGGTTCAGCCTGATAATTTTTGCAGAGTCCCTTAGGTATGGCAGAATCTTGAGAGGAATGAGAGGAATATCTGAGTCCACCAAAAACTATCAAGGGGTTGGTCATCCATTATCAAGGCTACTAGAGGGGAAATGAGTAAAGTGAAAAATTCTTCAGGGAGTAATCAAGCTGTTTTATTTTAGCAGGAATAATCCAAGAGAGACTGTTTTAATTTCCAATTGCCCCACAGCAGTGACCCAAAATGAATTGTTCCTTTTGCTACAGAGGGAGACCCCTTGAGACAGACAGTGGACCATAGGAAAAAAAAAAGAGTTGCAGGTAATTACACAAGTATAGAGCACTTCTCTATGTAGTGGGAATCTCTGTGGTCATGGATTATATGAGTTTAATGGAAGAGAGACCTGACCCGAGGCTGCGCAGGAGCAAATTAAGAGTGTTGACATGCAGGACTGCTGAGGCAGAGAAGGCCCTCACAAATCAGCAGTGGCAGCAGCCCAGGCAAATTAAGTGCATGTCTCACAATGAAACACCATTGGTGGCTGTACGATATGTGCTGTGAAGATGTTGAAACCTTAGGAACCTTACGATCGTTACAAATTCAGGCACTATTAAAGGCAATAGATTAGGTCGGGGAAAACTTTAGCGGGCTCAATACGTAGATGAAAAAAAGAACACACGTGTGCCGTTAACACATTTCCATTTCAGGGCAGATGGTATGATACACAATAACAAGGTTCAGTTCAGTAACAAGGTTCAGATGAAGCACTATGTTTAGAGCTCAACCACCATGCAACTGTGAAAACGGAAATTTGTGCCTTGCAGAGATATCAGAACAACACAATGAGCCCACTATAGGAACTTTTCCAGGAACCCACGAACCATTTTATGAAGTCAGGATCATTACCTGTGTTTTGAGCGCAAGAAGCCGGGTCTAAATTTAGATCCTCAGCCTCAGTTCCTATGGTGCTAAAAAAGGTACAGACATACTGTAACCACACACACACAACACGCACAGCATCGCTACTTTGGAAAAAGGCACTCTGGAGTTTTCAGTCTCCCTTTCCCACCTCTTCATATCTCCTTTGCATCCATTGATTACATAAATTCAAACATTGTACCACAAAAAGGAAAAGCAAGAGTGTGGTGGTGGATGGACAAGACACCATTAACCACTTTCATGCAGGAGAAAAAGGCACAGACCTGCAGTAAACATTCACCTTAAACCCTAAACATTATCTTTCCCTAAGCTTAACCATACCTACCATGCAGATATAAGAATATAAAAAACACAGACATTGGATTTAAAAAAAAAAAATGAATTGAAAGTATTTTTTATTATTAATCTGAGCTTTTGCCGATTCTTCCAATATTGATGCTGTTGTCTGGGTTGGAACTTTCAGCCTTAGGCTAGCATGAGAACATCACGGACAACACCGCAATCACAAAAGATAAATACTGAGCTTCCCCCCACACAGGTGAAGACAAACAGTTCATTACTCCACGGGGGTGTGGTTAATGCAAGTACACAAATTAAAGTAACAAGAAGAGGGAAGTCTTGATGAAATAGTCCAAATGAATGATTTTGTAAGAGCAAATTATTGGACAGATGAGAGCCTCATGCAGTAGGTAAAGGTAGAAGATAACACACCGAGCAGCAACGTAAGACGTCATCATTCTATGAAAAAGAGTAATGATAAATCACATCTGATCAGCAATCAGGGAGGTTTTGGAGTGACTTCGGCGGTCTTTATTTCACACACAGTCCTGCTGTTTCTCCTCTCTATGCTGAAAAGAGTCCAGTGGAAACTGAACTAGTACACAGTAGGCATCTCCTCTTCTTCTTTTTGCTCCTGTAATAAAATTCCCCACATCATCGGAATAACAGATCACCCCCATTTCACATATGCACACACTCTTCTACTTCATCCGATTTACTGTGCTAGTAGCTTTCGTGTGTGTGTGTGCATGCATGCATTTTTATGCAGGCGGTTTAGAGTTGACTGGGGACTTTGCTTACTGCCTCTGAGTATTGCTCTTTTTTAAGCTGCCTCCTGGAGGCTAAAATGCACAATTGATTTGTTTAGCTAATATATTTTATCTCTTCTCATCTCCAGACGATGCCATATGCCAGCCGAGCTCCACATGGGAACAACTAAACCCCCCCAACAAAACATGAAACATTGGTGAAAATTAAAAATCCGGGTGCAGCCTGATGAGCAATTGTGCTTTTTTTGGGGGGGTGAATTTTGGCAGAAAAGAACAAAAACATAAACATCTCCCGGTGTTGTATAATCAGGTTTCGTCTCAATAAATAACATGTCACAATCTCTCAGTCTCCAGTGAGCTATAATCTCTGTTGAAGAGGAGGAGATGGCACAAGCTCACCCATCATGCCTTAGCTTGAGGCTTTCGGAGACTTTCTGTTGTCTTTTAGAAAATCCTCAGAGTACATGAATCCAGAGCTGTCGCCGCAGCTAAGTCAAACACACCTCATTCAACCCTCTCTCCCTGAGGAGATGTGATGTTAGGAAAAGGTCGAGCCCGTGTTAATAGCTTACAAATCTCTGTCTTAAAATATAAATCAAATAGTAGGTGTAACAGGGATGTGTGGCGTTTCTAATGATTTTCTCTATTAGCTTTTTATGTTATTTGATTATTATAGGACAGAGTTGGAATAATACAGTGGACATCCCCCCCTGTAACGGTCATCCGAAATGATAAGTTAGTAGTGACACAGCATTAATCCAATAAGAATTTATTGCTACCCATATCTCCATTTGCATCTGCATTATACCAATTAGGGGAACAAAGCCATTCTGCCATATCCAAACCAGTACAAATGAATTAAGATCATCTGATTACACTGAAGCGTGTGGAAATGCATACTGCCAGGGATCCAATGAAATGAATTCCAAGCATTGGTAAAGCTATACCAGTTAAGGAAACCTCATCTTACAGTCACGGTGGGAGAGATTATTAGATGTGCTTCACCATCTAATAATAATACTGCGCTAAGAGAAAGGGCGAGCGACCATCCATTCTAAGCAATGACAAGTGGGTTATTTTATTTGTTTTCCATTTCTTTCACTAATAATCAGACACATCATTTAAGTACTTTTTTCACTTAATCAGTCATTTCACAGCATATGTAATATACATATATATGTAATGTGTTTAATACTGTTATTCACTTGTATGGTGGCGAATATCTTAAAACCCAAACCCAGTGTTTGGAAATGCTGTCCATACTTGATTAGCTGGTCAGGTTGCATAACAATGCACACGTAATAACCTGTTATATGTCGTGTATAATGACACTTGTGCATAAGAGAAAATTGTAGAATTAATGGCATTTCTTTCTTTTTGGAAGTAGTACTTTGTTAACGTTCATGCATTTCAAATGAGTTTCTTTCCACTTTGAGTAAATATTTAAAACCAATATTTCTATCTCTAAAGTTTCAATAAATTAACTGTGCCCTTGTATTAACTGTACTTTTGCTGTCAATGATTGCTATGCACAGATGGGTGCACCTCCCGATTTAAATGTCCCTCTGGGCTGCACTGCAGACCGTCTCTGCTCGCAACATTTCCACCAAGAGGAATGGAAAGCGAAAGCTAAAATAAAAAAGATCTCATTCATTTCATATTGTCTTAGCTAATTTGCATCAAGTTGAGGACTCGCTCTGTGGCTGCAGCTCAAATTGACCTGATAGTATAATGTGAGGCAGGGGGTCGTCACAGAGACTTCAAGGAGGCCTGTCTGAGGGGTTTGAGGAGGAGTGACGAGGGTATCGGGTGGGTGAGAGCCCAAGTGGAAGCATCCCCGCATGTGGAGCGGCCCGCTGACCTTCATTAGAGCGTCTCAGCGAGCTACGCCAAGCAGAGTGCAGTGTGGTAGCGCCTGTTTGCCCACACAGGGGGAAGACAGTGACAAATTGCATCAAGGAAAGGAGATAAGGCTGCTTTTAGTTAAAAAGTGGGAAACTGGAGAAAGAGGGGGAACGGAGGAAAGATTAAATACCAATACAGGAGAACACATTTCATACAAAAGAAAAAGTGACAGTGACGTGTCGACTATCTGCCTCATTAGCAGGCGATGTAAGTGGGCTGGTGAAACAATAAAACTTTTTTTTGTGTGTCAGACACCCTTCTTTATGGCATCTTCACCTATACAAAAGACATAAACGAGAGACGAAGAGCTTTCATACTCTGCTGTCAAACATGGCAGTAAAAGGGAGAGGTGTGTGTGTGTGTCTGTGTCTGTAGTAGGAATCAAACTTCATTAGATCCACAAACGGTGAGCCCTGTGGCGGCCAAGCAGGCAATAGAAAAGACCAGAGCAGAACCAAACCACAGAGAACATGTGATTCTCCCGCAGTGTCACTTTACTGTGGAACATGCAAATGGCCTCATGTCACTGTCATTCCACTTTACTTCATTAATCAGCGTACGTACATGCTTGTGATGTTTTGTTAAAATGTTTGTGGTTTGTTGTCTGCAGTATTACTGCATGTATGAACTACATGCAAGATGGCAACATTAGCTGGGAATCACTGGATTGTAAATAACAGTAGCATCTGTGATGTCCTCTATATGTTACTGGTATTTGCTTGAAAGCTTTAATTTGGGTTTACCGCATGCTGCCATCGTCGCAGTTGACTGTGGCATAAAATCCAAATCTAGGTAAATGTGTGGGTGTCTGGGTGGAGTTGAGTATTATTATTATTATTACAACTATCTATCAAGCATCAATGTTCAATACCTTTCTTTAAGCCATTTATAAGTGATCTTTGAGCTCACAATTGCGAGTATGCAAGAAAAGAAGGACGTGTGTAAGCTTGAAAAACAAATGGATCGTTTGCATTTGAAACCACCCTTCGACGTGATTTGGGAAACTGCATTAATATCCTTTTTCAGTGCACATCTGGATATACGGTATATGTGGTTAAGCTAGATCTGATAATTATCCAATTGCACACTATCATGTACATGTTAATGCCAGGTGTGAATGGGGTATAATCCATCTATGATGGAGTGTTTTATCACGTTCACATATCTAACTATGTGACATTAAATCAACTTCATTTGACCAGTTATCTACGGGACTAACACTAAATACCGACGATGGTCCGATAATGAAACGTTGCCTTTTTTGACACAACTTTCCACATTTTGTCACCTTTTGCATCTGAAGAGCCTCTTTTACTTTTTGACATTTTGTCGGCACACCTCCACCTTACACTACTTCTTGAAAATCCTGGACTCAAGACCGCAAATCTCTTCACAATTGTTTCTCATAACACTAATAACTTCAGCACAACAACCAAAACAACACATGATAGCCCCATAGCTCAATCACTCAGTAGTATATACTCCCTGAGGCAGCATGTTCCAACAGCTCCACTTGTATAGTATAACGTTGTGAATGAAAAGTGTACAAATGTGTCTGTGTATGTGGTGTATGTATGCACATAAGGCTCTAAAGCTTTTCTCTCTATGACAGTCAAAGAGACACGTGTCGAGACTGTGCCAGTACCCCGGCCAACACTATCTATCTGATGGAGCTTTGCCCACAGCCTTGGCTTGCCCTCAGCCTTTCTGCCAGCCGGCAGAACTCTGATCAGAGCCTTTGAGCAGAGAAACAAAGAGATGTCTTCCACCGATTATGGGTACACCACTTTTTTCTTGTCTCTCGCAATTCTCGTATGACTAAGCTAGGTTCCTTTGGGCATTAACTCTGACAAGGCAATCTCTTTTTATTATTCACAGGAAGCTAACTCTCTTGACTTTGAACAAGTCTCATGTGAAAGCCTTTAATTTTTAATACACACCATGTGAGTGGTGTGGCTTTCTGACAAACAGCCCCATTTGGAAAACAATGCACACGCAGAGCATACACTGAATTTCACCTCCTCACTACCATTGATCTGTCATAGCAGCCAGCACACCATCCCAAGCATTTCTCGCCATTAAGAAATCATGAACCATCTGCCTGCTCAGCTGAAAGTATACATGATGTGAGGGATGCCTACCATGTTATGCTTAATTAATGACGCACTGTATTCTTGCCAAGGAATCACACCACTGCAAACAGATAATATTATGCAAATGTTCCCTGAGAAATGGGAACTTCGGGACAGTTGTGAATGCGAAGTTTGCATGGACTGTGGCTCTTATACGTAAGCTGAAATGTTGAAGTGCAGAGAGATGATGATTTTCAAAAACCAGAGAAGGTGTTATGTAGAGATATTTCATGAAAATAACAGTTTGATTGATTATACAGCTAGAAGATGACAGTGAATGACACAGCAAGAGACTGCTGTTTCTCCTCCAAGAAACCAGGAAAACTGTCCAGAATGGAAACGTATGAGCACAGTGAACTAGTCAATCAAAAGCAGCGTGAAGACTGAGATGGCTAAAAGTCTGCTGCCGTGCTAGCGGCTCTGTGAGGCTCTACTTAGGCACAGTGATGCTTTAAGCTCAATACTAACACACCTTAGCATGTTTGAGGCTGACCAAATTCACCAAAGTCTGCAGGATTAACTCCGTGGGGACCGTGAATTCATTTAAATCTAGCTTGAATCCATACAATAGTTTTGGGGCTCTTTCAGTCTGGACCAAATGGACGGATTTACAGAGACGATCGCTACTGCAATGACCTGAATTGCATTAGTTGACACACAAACCCACCACCACCAAAGTGCTCGGACAAAAATAACATTTTGTGTTGTACTGTATGTTGTATAGATGATATCAAGTAAACTGGAAGGAACATTTTACTTTCCCCTCAAAGGAAAGGGAGATAACAAAGTTCAATTGCAATAAACAAGTTTAAGGTAGCAACTTCTTATCCCCGGTGCCCTCGGTACACACGGAGAATACACTGACAATCAGATTCCCTCCCACACATGCACACACACACCCACACACAGACACACACATGTCAAGTTAATGCAGACTGCAATGAGCCCCTCAGAAAAGAAATACTCAGCTCGGAGAGAAGCGATTAGAGATCCCGTTGGTCGCCATGGTGTTACCGATGATTGATGTGATTAATAAAGCTGTTGTCATGGCGCCCTCTATGCTTCTGAATGCAGGCCAAAAGACATAGAGGTACGAGAGAGGAATAAAAAAAAATAGGTAGATAGAGACTCTAAAGGCACTCATGTATCTAACCACAGTGATTTATCTTTTCACAGCTCTGGGACAAACTGCACTCATCAGATTATTATTTTACACAGCACATCACCTCCTCTAACAGCACTAAGCAGTCATCTCCACAATGAAGCTGAGCTACAACAGCCTCACAATCAAGTCAAGCCAATTTGGCTAATCAATTTATTCATTGGATATTTACTCAAGTAATTAATTTAGAGTGCTTTAGCATTCGGGTATGAGAATTTCCCAGGACAACGAATCAACGTTCTTCACTTTTCTCTACATAATGTCTGAGAAGCCAGGCTGTTCGGGAATAACCTCACTTCAGGATTAAATAATGCTTCACTTTGGTTTCCACTAATGCATGTCTGAGTGCAAGAAATAGGGTAATGGGTTTGGTCTGAATTCTTGTTAAGATGTGCGCTAATTATCTGTGAACACATGCAGAGGGTTTTCGCAGCTTTTCTCTCTTTACTCCCCGTACCCAGGTCCACTGGATTTCTCTATTATGTTGGAGTCAGGTTGGAGTGGTACAAAGAGTGCTGCAAGAGCGAAGCAAAGTCTTGATAGTCACATTCGGGTTAACCACTGTTCCACTTGCTTCTCTAAATCAATGTAATCTCTCATTCGGAAATTCTTTCAGCTGTCTTTCTGAAAGAAATGTAATATGTTCATTGGGTTTACTATGCATATTATAACTGAGCATCTACTACAACACTTGCTATAAACCTTTCTGATTTTACCAAAGTTAAACCAGCATTTTTTTTGGCCCCTTGTGGGCAGTGCAACAAGATGTAAACACAGCTTGCAGTATATGCCTTACAGAGTCGATATAGCAAATCCGTTAGCAAGCACATTCTTACTTACACATTCAGTAAATACAGAGAAACATTAGCTTTTATTTGGAGTCATGGCCTGGTGAATATTAACGCTGCGTTTAGTACTAAAAGGTTCTGGCTTTTTACCTGCTAAATGCTCCACCATCATCACCAGGTAGGTGCTAACTGTTCCTGCGTTTTGGTGCTGGACAGGTGGCTAAAGTGGATTTATCAAAACATTTTCACTGAAAACAGCTGCCTGCTGAAGCTGAAAATCATAATGATGAGAGCGATCCAAAGCAGTAAAGTTGCCGGTCGTAAAACCAAAACAATAAGTTGTTTCAAAGCACTGTAAAGGGACTGCAGAGTGGGCGATAGCCTAATTCTCTGCAGGCTCATCATTACACAGCCTCCTTCACATTACACAAATCTGTTGTTAATATAAAAGTATTGATTAGAGCAGCTTTAAACATAGAACTAGTGCACCCATAAAAATGTACTGCAGCGGCAGCACACATACTTACTTACTTACAGCCTTATAACTGGTTTATTTTAAATCCATGCTATCCAACACTCTTTTCTGCTGTCATTTTCCATCTTTCAAGCTGTAATCTATGGGCAAAATGGTGCTCATAAATAAATGTTATATATGTATATATAAATTAGACGTTTTTTGTTTATACTATCCTTATCTATGTTGTATATATTATATTATGTCTTAAGTGAACCACATGGTATATTGTTGGGTCAGGTATATCTTCTAAGGCTGGATTTTTAGTAATTTGAGTAAATACAAATGTCAGTGTGATTTTGAGTGTGATGAGGTTTTCCTACTTCTAGAAAAGAACCAGGAAGTTCTTTCCCTGTACGTGCGTCTTTCTCATACCTCGCCACTAGTTTACATGAGATTGTTGACTGGGAAACTTCTTCTTCTGCACTCTAATACCTGTAAGGTGCCTTGCTGTAATTATTGTATAATAGAGTAAAAGATACAATCCTTCAATCAAGACAAAGCCTGAAAGCAAATAGTTCAGTCTTACTTCACTGAGCAGGGTGAAATGGAAGAGGTTTTCAATTTGCTTTGAATGTTCTTTGACATTTCAAAAAAGCGGTGCCCTTTATTTTTTTTTGTCAGGTACATTTTAAATGGCTGAGAGGACCTAATCCTAATAACTGTTTTCAAGCATCTCACCGCTGAATGGCACTGGTAACACTTTGGTTTGATCGATACGAGTTCGCCTTTGTATCTCAACAGCACAGAGCCGAGGGAGATAACGTCATTATGCTTCATAAGTGGCGGCATGCAGTGTAATTAAGTAGGAAATTACCCGGAGGTCAGCTCACACCTGGTGGAGCTGAATAGCTGAGATAACGATGGGATTGTTTCAGCTTTGATCTCAGCTTCCTGTTCAACATTGCTCCCTGTGTGATTTGGCGTGGAGTGGTGGTGGTGATGGGGGTGGGAGACACTAAGAGATAGCCAATGATATCTCATTCTGGTTTTGGTCTAGGCTGAAAGCTGTTCTTTGGATTCACTGAACCAAGATCGTTTCCCTGTAGTGTATCTGTCACTTTTTCACGGCTCATCAGTGATCACTCCATAGACAATGTTTTAGTTTTTTTTAATCACAGCTGAGAGGCTTCACTTTGCCTTTATCCATTATACCTTTTCTACTACACCTGTGCTGTGTTTTGCAGCGTAGGAATGGAGAAAGCCGTGTCTGATGCGTGGTCAAAGGTATCTGAAACCCCCATTGGAGATGACTGTGTAACTTGCTGGGCTGGGAGCTGAACAAAGCTGTGCTGTTGTACTGCTATAGACGGTGGGTGGATATGATGTGTCTTTCTCTCGCCTACCAACAGAGCACAGAATCAAATGAAAACATTCCTCCACAGCGTGCAACAACATGGAAAACCCCAACAAGATGTGGAATTATTATCTCGGCGCAGTTTGTTAAAAAAAAAAAACCTGCAGGAAAAAAAAATCTACTTGCTATGTTATAAACTCAAATTACATTGACGGTAATCTTTCAGTGAATGCTCTCTGATATTAAATCTTTTTATTGTATTACCATGGCAATGATAACTCACAGTGGATCTCTAGGAGGACAGAAATATTGTAGCTGTTGCGGGTTGTGACACAAACCAAATCAGACATGGCCCTGGGGGAGGGATTATGAGGCCCGAGGTCTACCTGGCTGTGAATGTAGGCCACTGGGTGAGAAGTGTGGTTATTCTCAGAGTGTTCTCCTCCTCCCCGTGCTAGGCAGAAGTCCTAACCGTTGGCGATTATTACAGGCAGCGTGATAGGCTCTGCTCCTCTGCTCTGACATGTTAATATTATATGAAACTGTTAGGGATGACAATGAGCCTGGGGCGGGAGGAGACATTGAGATTTTCTGTTTTTTTTCCCTCTGCAAGACTCTCCTATTTCTTTTTGCCCCTCAATCCATCCCAGTGACTTTAAATAGCTCATGGCCTCATTATCCAAAAATGGGAAAGCACTGAATATCATACAATTAATTTGATTTTGGTCTATTTATTTCATACCCTGTACACTTTTCTTCACGTGTTTCGACAGAATGTACAGTGCTGTCTAAAACAACATTTAAGCCAGATGCCATTTTGCGTCTCTATTCTCATAAATGGTGGAAAAGGCAAGGAAATGACATCATCTGTCTTCTTTTTGTTTGTTTTGTCTTTTGTGAAGAAATGAGCGATCATTTGTTACCAGAAGAGGTTTCCCAAGACTGCTTTGTTGTCAGTCTAATGCAGAGGTTTTCAAACTGTGAGGGAGTGTAGCAGGGGTGGAACGGGTGGGGGAGGCAGAGTCGTGAGGCGAAGATGCTGGTCAAAGTGAAAATAACAGCTGCATGTCGGTGGTCTAAAAACAACACGGTCAGCAGTTGGAGCTGCAGCACTGACACGACCTTATGGTGGCAATTAAGGTACTTTAAAACCCTTCGTTTTCAGCTGCTGAAATATGCATCAAAAACCGCACTCCTCCTCAGAGTCAGAACTCCGCCAAATCTGGACACACAAACGTGATGTTTAACAGACCTCTGGTGCCCATCGCTAATAAACATCCACGAATCCGCGTAAAAATCATAGAAAAAGAGACGCTTTCTTATAACTCCAGGACTTCCCTGAGAATCATCACGTTTTCAGTTTTCTTCGGCATCAGAGTAATTCAGTGGTAGTTGTCTGTACATTCATGAGTAAAGTCCACACAGGAAATGCTAACCGCCAATTCCTCATACTTTGACTGGTGCCAATTTGTCTTGATTTTTTCTGAGGCGATGCCCACAGTGTAAGACTTTTAAAACCCCCTGCTTAAACACCTTAGAATACTCAGAGAATCACCTGATTTCAAACCCACATATAATGAATTAACATTTGCCGAATATTCCATAGTCTACAACATCCAAATGTTGGGTTTTCTATCCATCGTATCCTCTCCTACTCATACAAGATTCAGGATTTCTTACTTTTAAGGCACCTCTCTCTCTCTCTCCATTGGTACTCTATCGCCTGTATAATCTCCGCCACCTTCCTTCCTGTCCCCTCAGTTTCTCGATTCATCCCTCCAAGGACACATCCACCAGGTCGTTATCTTATTCTCGCTGGCATCTCTATACAAACCGCTCACAAACATAAATGACCAAATGCTCTCTTACTTGGCCGAGGGCATGTGTTTGATGAAGTCAGGTCAAACTCAACTGACGGTCATTCCTCTCCGAAAACCCATGCAAGTGTTTCTGTCACAAAACAGCAAATACACACGCGTATGATTGTGTTCACATACTAATTCACGTCTGTCATTTTCACAACGATGTCCACCTGAGAGGGCCCGTGCCTCCGAGGCAGGCCCACAAAGCCCGGTGACAGTTGGAGGGGTGAGCAGAAGCCGTCAGGGAGGTGGCTTATGACAGCGACACAAAAGCACTAGTGTTTAGTGAAGGAGGCTGTATCATACATTAGGCTGCTGCTGCATCGGCCTGCCACTGAGCTGAGGTAACCATGGCAACAGGCTGCCGGGAGACAGTGGAGCGAGAGTCAGCAGGATGGAGTCAGTGGGCCTTCAGCTTTTGAACACCAACAGAGATTAGCTCAGAGCAAAACCCTAACCCTCACACTACACGCAGCTCTATGACGGGTATTGATGTTGGAGGAAGTGGAAAGAAAGAGTTAGTTGGGCAAGGAGCCAACCAAAACGTTGACAGCAAAGCACTTGTGCGAGCGCATCCTCTTAAACCCAACACTCATGGCAGTATGAAATGTAAAGATGATGCAGAAAGCAGCCGAGAGCGTGCACAGTACAGGAATGAAGATAACATATCCCGTGATATGTCAGCAATCAGTGTAAATTGCATCATTTGCAAGCACTGGATCCATCCCAGAGATTATATTGTTAGGAGGTGTACAACTCAATGCCATGATGTCTGTGGCAGATTGCCATGGCAATAGAAAACAATGAGCGCATGGGAGCTGGGAGAAAGGAGGCGAGTGGTGCTTACATAACAAACCAAGGGCAAGACGTGAGGATGCTCGATGAGCTGCAGAAAGAAAAGGCACAAGAGTAAGAGGGCTGGAGGAACGAAGAGAAATAAATCAATAAGACAGGAGGTAGGAGAAAGGAGATGAAGACGGATATCGGAAATGTACAGAAGTAAAAACAAGCCAGAGATCGATTGATGTCTAATCCTTCAGAGAGCTTTTAGCCTAGCTTAAGAGGTCAGGGATGTGCTGAAATATTATGCGATCTTTAGAACAGAAACATAAGGCAGCATGGACGGGATGTTGTGGTGGTAAATACTGGAGGAGAGATTATTTACTGAAGAACTGTGTCATGAAATAAACATGAGGAATCATCAGAGGGGTTCTCTCTACTCTCCTCCTTAATCCACCTACTCAAGTAGGACATGACACTCCCGCTCCCCTCTCCTCCCATCTCTCTCTCTCTCTCTCTTCCTTTATGCAATTTGTGCATCCACCAGGGAAGAAGCTAAGGCTATGCCCACACTAATGGTGATAAATCTGAAAACAATAATTTTTCTGAATCTATTGATGATCTACTGATCATTTGTCTTCCACGCTAAAAGAAGATTAACAACAAGAATTATAGTTAAATATCTTCTTCTTCCCTTACTTTGAATTTAAATGCAGTTGGCAAAAACACAATGCTCCATCACCATCTGCTATCATTCTTCATTCCCACCGTTTAGCAAGGTAGCCCGGAAATATTTGGTAAGGCAGTGTGACACCTTTCTCCACATGTGCTTTTCTACGCTAACACTTCATACGCTCACCTTATTGAAGTTCCTTTGACCTCTCGCAGGCATTGAGAATTCAAGGAGGCATATTACCTTTTTGCTGGTGTAATAGATGTGACACAGCAGTTTAAGTTACGGCCGGTGGGCCATCGACTGTTTGATGGATTGCCATTGCATGTGCAGACATTCATGACCCCCAGAGAATGATGTCTCCTGACTTTGGTGATCCCCTGACTTTTCCTCTAGTGCCACCATCAGTTCAAACTTTTAACTTTTAACCAAATACCAGCAAAACTAATGACGATTCCGATCAACCTCTGCTGTACTGTGTGTCTGTGTAGTGTAGTGCTAATTAACAAATGTTAGTATGCAAACATGCTGAAATAAGCTGATGAATGTGCAAAAAAATAGCATGTTATTATTATGTGCATGTTAGCATACTGATGTTAGTATTTAGCTCAAAGCACCACTATGCCTCAGTACAGCCTTAATGCGTCTCTAACATTATTATGGACCTCCTCCATATAACATATCCTAACATAGCATATCTTGAATTAAGTGCTTTATGCATCTCAAACCACCATTTAGATTGACATTTAGATTCATATCATATTTCAACTGTCTACTTGTCATCATGTTTCATGAACTATTAGCTGTTAGGTCAAGTGTCTTGTAGCTGATTCTGCTACTTTTGGTTCATGGGAAGATGGAAAAGTGGCTTCAAAAGACAATTAAAATTGCTGTTACTCCTTTGAGCCAGTAAAAATCATATACTTTCCTGTTGTGTCTGCCACACGGAGGAGGGAAGGGAAGTGGGAAGCATTAGGTGTTTCTGGGTAATGCGTGTTTCTAGTTTTGTTGATTAAGGTCCTTGATTGCCAGCAAAATTAATTAGCATCTATTGTCTATATACACAGTATGTATGTAGACACAAAAATGCTGTATGCTGGCACACACACTCACATTCCTCTATGTTATTGTGATCCAATGCATTTATGAGAGATAAGGAAACCTCATTATTAAAAATAAATGTGCTCTGATAAAACGTGCAGTGTGTGGCACATGAATTGTTTGCGCTCCAACAGCTAATCTCCTCAGATCATTTGTGATAGATGACGGTGGTGTGGCATTTTACACAAAACAAACGGCTGCAGATAGCCGTGCAGCGTGCAAACACCCAACGGATGAGGAATGGCTTTGATTATAGTAAACATGTGGCTGCATGAACACGCACACCTGCACGCGCACACACACACACACACATACACACACACACACACACACTCACTCAGTACCTTTGAGGATCACTCCAGTGATGATGCCAGAGGCCTTACCTACAGGCATGAGGAACAGAGTGAGGCAGACTGACTCCACAGCCTGGAGCTGTTTTCAACATTCTGACACACTGAGCATACTGATGCTAACTACCTGCACTTTCCAAGCTAATACAGTGGGGAAATCATATTTACCATTATAAAAGGTTCTCTCGCTATCTCTCTGGGTTTTTGGACAAATGGGAGTAGAGGATAATTACTCAGAACAAACCTTCTCCCGACAGACATTTTGACCCAATGGTGGCTGCATTCCATTTGGCGCGCCAGTTCCAGGGGTCTGATGTTGTGCATGGTCACTCAATGACATGGCTTAGTGGGACACTTGATGGAACGGAGTCATTGTTAATGTTATTACACCTGTGTTTTTCCTGCCTATAAGTAACACAGTACATAAACAACAGAAATATACAGTATATGCTCATATGTACATAGGCATCTTTCAACCATGTAATTACTTTTGCAAATTTCTTAATTGCTTTCCAAAGTATTGATTATTTAATTCATAATTGGCTTCGCTAATGACCCTTCCTTCTCCTCTTGCTCCATCCAAGTCTAGCTGAGACATTTTTTAATTACAAGCTTTTTGCAAACTCCAGTATAGCCCCGGCCCCTGAGGAGCTGTACTTTCCTCTCCCCAAATATCAATCACTTGAATGAGATTGTCCCATTAAAAGAGCTTTAATGGGCCTAATCACTGAGGCGGGAGACGAATAGTGAATCAATTAAACAGATTTGTGTAAGAAGAGACACTGATGTGACTTCACACTTCATACGTGAAGACTTGAAAGGATGATTGACAGTCTTGTTTATCGCAAAGGTGTGCCATTAGATTGGATTTCTCTGCCTAACGGGCTAATAAAATGCAAAATATGGATGCACTCTAGATATAACCTTGTTGTGAGTGCTGCTTTGGTCAAAAGCTGTTTGAAAGTATTATTTTACAAGCCAAACAAGTGCATTAAACTGTCATGTCCTGTAATGTCATTATAACAGTGCCACTGTGTGAGGAAAAACAAAACCTAATGAATGGGGGAAGCGCTCTGACTCCCTCTCTCTCGTTACCAGTCATAGTTTGCAACTTGAAGCTCTTTGCTGACCCTTACAGTCTCGCTGGCTTATCCACCATTAACCTGCCTTACTCATTACACTGAGCTGCCACCCGTCTCTGTGGTAATGGTTAGTATCTCTTCAAATGGGTCAAGACAAAGATAATCTTAAAGGGATAGCAGACCACCTTTTTGCTTTGACTTAACTTTATGACGTAAATGTTGATTGCACAATGTAATGGCTGTAAAATAGAGGCATTCATTCCATGGAGAGAGCTGCAGGAATTTAGAGGGTTCCAAACCGACTCCCGGGTGCTTTTTCTCTGACTCTATCGTAGCACTGAGATAGGGAAGACTCACGGTTATTTCTTACTTTGGACCAGCCTGCTAACTGTCCAAAAACACTACCGCTACCAGCCAGAAAACTAACCAATTCAATTCAGTTTTATTTATACGGCGCCAAATCCTGACAGAAATTATTTCAGGGCACTATAGAGCAGGTCTAGATCTTAACGTCACTCCTACGCCAACCTGGTGTAGTCACATACTTGTTTGCACGATGCAAAGCTCAAACTATATGTTATTACTTGATATATTAATGATGAGAATTTAACTTTAGCTCTTCTGTGAACATGCTTAATTGCATTTGGGAACAAATGCCACTAATACCACTATTTAATTAAAACCACTTGGAAACACGAGGGGGAGATAAATGCTGAAAGGTTGTCTATTGCCACTTTAATAGTACATAATAGCAAGGAAAAGGACCCATCAGATGTTGTGTTCCCTCTATGTATTGTCCTTTACTACACCCTGTTGTACCACGAGCCACTGACTGGATGGTTACACTTCTCAAGAATAAGTTGTCATCTTTTGTCAGTAAAAGTAATGATGTGGACAGATTCTGTTTTGAGTTTTCGTGCATGGTAGGACCGAGGACAATAAATATTAAACTGAATTGCACAAGTGACAGAATGGACTATTAGAACAAGCTCTATTATGACAAGGCAAGTAACTTAAACAACAGGGGCTGAATGAGTGTGTGCATCTACAAACTGAAGTTCATGTGATATATATATATATATATATATATATAGTGCAGTGCAGTGCAGCAGACATCACATGAACTTCAGTATATCATATATATTGCTGTGCAAAAGTTTCAGGCAGGTGTGAAAAAATGCTGTAAACTAAGAATGCTTTCAAAAATGGAAGTGTTGATAGTTTAATTTCATCAATTAACAAAATGCAGTGAATGAACAGAAGAGACATCTAAATCTAATCAATATTTGGTTCGGCTAGTAGGTTGTTCCAAACATCTTGGAGAACTAACCACAGACCTTCTGTGGATGTGGGCTTCCTCAAATCCTTAAGTCTCTTCATATAATCCCAGACAGACTCGATGATGATGAGATCAGGGCTCTGTGGAGGCCATACCATCACTTCCAGGACTTTTTGTTCTTCTTTGCGCTGAAGATAGTTCTTAATGACATTGGCTGTATGTTTGGGGTCAATCATTTGCCTCCCTGATGGTATTGCATGATGGATAAGTATCTGCCTGTATTTGTCAGCATTGAGGACACCATTAATCCTGACCAAATCTCCACCTCCATTTGCAGAAATGCAGCCCCAAACTTGCAAGGAACCTCCACCATGCTTCACTGTAGCCTTGTTTCCATGTCGGAGGTTTGGCTTTTTGGCTGCAACTCTTCCATGAAGACCACTTCTGGCCAGACTTCTCCAGACAGGAGATGGGTGTACCTGGGTCCCACTACTTTCTGCCAGTTCTGAGCTGATGGCACTGCTGGACATCTTCCGATTTCGAAGGGAAATAGGCTTGATGTGTTTTCCATCAAGTTTCCTTGGCTGACCACTGCGTCTACGATCCTCAACGTTGCCCGTTTCTGTGCAAGCGTATCTATAAGAAATGATGCTGGTTTGAAGGCAAAGGGTAGTAACACCAAATATTGATTTGATTTAGATATTTATTTTGTTCGCTCACTTATCATTTTGTTATTTGATGAAACTAAACTATCAACACTTTTGAAAGCATTCTTAGTTTACATCATTTTTTCACACCTGCCTAAAACGTTTGCACAGTATTGTATATACAGTATATATCTATTTAATATGTAATCTGAATGTCTGAGTGATGTTTAATGACTTAACCTGAAGTGTTACAGTAAATTCTAATGACATTTGGTAAACTTATTTTTATAAATGTATCAACCACAGTTATTATCATCTATAACATCTCCATTAAATCTAATGACCCTGAAAATAAATACATGTACAACAGAGGATACAGCGTATAACATAAATGTCAGTGTTGGAATTACCAGGTTTTTTCAGTCAAACAACAGAATGTCAGGTTTATACAGGTCACAGAAGATTTTGTATGTTGTATGTTCATCCACCTCTGCTTCCACCACAGCATGCATTGCTGTCACTTTGTGAATAGTTACATGGGAAAGGCACACCTGAGTGTGGTAAGAGATCCCTGGTGCTTAAACATTGCATGGCTGTCTGTCGAGACTGACAACTTCACCTGGCTTTAGTCTAATTTTCCGCTCGGCCATGGGTGGAAGGGGGAGGACAGAAAAACAGGGGGAGTAGTGACAGCTGATGCATATTTCATCAAAATATTGTGGACACTGCAGGTAGCCTGCTGGGGGAGGGTGGAGGTGAAAAGGTGGACAGCACTGTGGCCTCATATCAGTAAGCTTACACGCATAAGAAATATCAGTGAATCAGTTTTCTGACATTGAGGCTTAAAGGGCAGCGCGTTTAAGGTCTCAGTTTGCTTAAAACAAGCCAGGCAGTGCAGCATGTTGTCCGACCGTGCTTAAATGCAATGGTGTTGATAGCTGTTGTACAAACGGGCGTCATTTTAAATTTTCTGCAAAAAGTGACGAAAGCAGCTGTGTGGAGAACTAGAGTCTCCAAACCCTGCTCACCTTCTCACCTGTCTCGTCAGACACAGCCCTTGCGGCAATTCCAATATCAAAAAGGTGTGGAATCATACCGAGGGCCATACAAGCATGTTCACTTGACAGCCAATCACATTCAGTCAGATTGTGACTTGCTCGTTTGACCGTAGCTCAACCTCAGTGGCCTCAGATGGTGGCCTTTGTATGCACTGGGTAAAGCACTCTTCTGTAAGTGAACCTTTAGCATTTCTCGGCACAGTACGAGGACAGCTACATCGCGGTGCCACTGAGCAGCAGAAAGCTTCTGTTCCAGTTCACATGCTCCGTCCTCCTCAGTGGGATTATGATCACTCTGTTCTATGTCAACAGGAGTTAATGAATATCTCCTTTCACAAAGCCTGGGTAATCCTGCCAACAAAATGCCCCCCCTCATTGATAAGATCTGCCATTATACCAGGAGGGAGACCTCTGGCAACCAGCTCTCAACCACAGGGGGATTTTTCACGCTTTGATGCCTAAGCCGCATTTCTTTATTTCACAACACTGAAATTGGGTGCAGTTATTTTCGGGGGATTTATCGCTGGTGATGGCAATGAAACAGTCTACCTCCTGCTTAATCTACCCCCCAATCCACTCGCACTGTTTTTGTCTGTTTTAATCAGTGTCCCTTTCTTCTGCTCTCTCTTTTGTTCTCTCTCCCTTCCACACTCTCTTCACCCTTCTCTCTCTGGTCTTCATCTCCTCCAAGGTGTGAACAAGTAATAGGCTGATCTCCTTCGTATAATCCCTTTGTGGAGGGAAAATGCAATTTTCTGCCTTTTCATAATACAAAACCTGAATTTGCATTTTAAAACACTGTGTTCATTTCCCCCAAAAATTTGGGACACCAGGATCTCTCGTTCTACCGCGACTCATCAAATGTCTACACCTCGGCCCCAATGGTGTATAGACACTAATGTCTTGCAGTGCCAAGTTGACTAGCTTGAATCAGTAGGGCTACTTCACAGAAGAGGAATTACGTCCACCTGTTTGCAAATTACAGGTGTTCAATCATATGCACCCCCGGCATGTCAAAGGTAACCTTATGAAAAAAAATTACCAAGTGGGGAATAAAAATCATTATAATCATTTACGTACATGCAGACTGCAGTTTTTATATGATACGTAATTAAAGCATGTAATTGGGCATATTCTGTGACAACTGCTTGTCTGCTAGTCAACAACTGAAAGCAAACCCAGCAATGCTGTAAAGCTAAATACATTGAAAGAAGAACTAAATTGGTATTCACCGAGAGCGATTACAACCTGGCAGTTAATTTAGACACCAGCCCTATATTTTGTCAAATGCACATGACTTGCTGTTTTCAGTCAATGCCATTTTTGGTTTGGAAAGCCAATGTCAATTAGAGCTGCAGCTATTAATCAATAAATCATTTACAAACAGTGATGTCTCCAGAATGTAAGGAAACACAGAAAAATGCCAATTGCAATGTTCCAAAACTCCAACTGCGTTCACACCAAACCTGTTTGGTTAGATTAAAACGAACTCTGGTGGTTAATGTAGTTGGTTTGGGCTGGTGTGTTTTGATAGATGTGTGATTTTAACATGATTTTGAAAGCTAAACTACTAAGTGATCTGTAATCTGTGATTAAATAAATAATTTGGAATGCGCATTAGAACAGGAGTGCAAGGATGATCCCTGATCAATCAGACACTGAAATGCAGTTAAAGCTGCAGTGTGTTGTATCCTACTCTGTGTACTTCTATTAAGTCTATTAAGTCATATTAGTGTACAAGATGCATCTTTTGTGTCCTGTATCTACCTGTTATATCATTGCTCGTAGCAATCAATTGCAGTCTAATAATGATCAAGATCAGTTACTTCTTCGTGAGCTCTCTCTGATATCAGAAAACATAAACATACACATTAATGTCCTGAGTAACTTGCGGAGTTTGATTTCTCCAAGTGCGTCCTGATGCTGCACTGATCATGCAGGATGATAATCACCAAAACTATCAATTAGTTACCTGTCAGTGTGTATAACTTTACAATTATATGGAGCCATATTCCTATCTTAAATCAAGAGCATGCTCTGTCAGTTTGAGAGCATACTTTTTTGATTTCATGTTCAGATTTTGTAATACGCTCTCTCAAAACCCTGCTCTCGCACTCAAATAACATCTGCAAAAAGGTTGGTTCCAGTAACAGCAGCATTAAAGTAAAAAACGGACTTCAGGTCCTTGACTTTAGTGGACCATGTTATCTCTCCTGAGTCATGAAGGTGATGTTGTTTTCCTCTCCCCCATCGGTGTGCTATACGACTACTATTACATGTAGCTATGATCGTAAAATAAACAGTACGGGCACTGGTATACATTATATAATAAGTATTATAGCCGCTGTTATATATATTTACTGTACATATAATAAAATCGTGGAGAGCGAGAGTGGATAAACCCAGTTACAGAATAACCGCCCGTGCGGGACATTGCAAGAAGTGACGCGAATGATCATTTCATTGGTTGACATGGCAGCTGGCATTCTATTGGTATTGGAATTTTGATGTGTTTTCCTTTGGTCCAGACCAAAAAACCTAAATTTGCTTGTTTTTAACAGTTCAAAACACATGTTCCATTTAAAATAATATAAAAGAAAGAAAACCATCAAATGCTCACGTTAAGGGACTATGGTAAATGGTTGGAATGTTAAAACAATAAAATTGATTGAATTGAAGATTCAGAGTTTGCTGCTCTGATCTCCCTAGGCAAATCATTCCAAAGTCTAGGAGCCAAGACTGAAAATATCTTTGTGTTTGAGTCTAGATCTTGGAAAAACAAGAAGAAGATGAGAAGCATCGGAGGAGCTCAGAGAGCAAGAGGGGACATAAGGCAATAAAAGGTCAGAAATATATCTTGGGGCTAGGCCCCTGCGGGCTTTAGAAGCAATCAGTAAGACTTTTTTAGCAATTCGAAAACCAATGGGTAGCTGGCACAGAGATGCCAGGCTCTGTGAAATATGGTCTTGTCTCCTTGTTTTTCTTGAAACACTGGTGGAGTCTTGAATTAGCTGCAAACAAGATTTTTTGCAGATGCCAGAGAGTTACAATAGTCCAGTCAACTGTCAACTGGACAAAACCTGTGAATAACTAATTTAGGTGTTTAATGTTTGTGTACTTTGTCAGTGCAAATGGGAGAATGTGCTTGACCGAGCTGCTGCTGCTGCTTCAGGAAACTGTAAAATACATCACTTCCTGTGTGTCACATGCTTCTTCCAGGGGTCAATGGCTTTTGTCCAATGATGTAGAGAACAGCAAATGGAAGATCAACATAGGAGGATGAACAAATCTGAAAAGACCATCCTGTCCAGCTCAGTATGTGTTGTAGTAGAGCTTAGTAAGGATACAGCTTGACCCTGCTTCAGTTTACTTCATCACATGAATGTGAATCTGCTCAAAATACTGCAATCAGAAGCAAATCACCCTCTCCATGATATATCCCAGGTTGGAATTTTGTCCTTTAGGTGTCATTTTGTCAATTACATCACCATCTAAGCAGACACTAATGTCCATGACACCGAATCATTTGTAGTCACTGACATTCTGTATTGGTACTCCTAGTATGTTAACATAAATATGTAACATTCTATCACTTTCTTTTATTCAAACAAGAGATGGCATGTTGCCTATAGTCTGTAAAGTGTTGATTTTGGTGGATCAGGCAGCCAGTATTGCCAAAATACAGGGTAATGCTACAGTATATTGTATTGTAAAGCATTATATTGTATGGCTACAATATTCTGTATAATACCACATTTGGTTCACATCTTAGATACGTTCAGGTTTTATCATTAAGCGTTTACAATTGTAAATGTCACGATATCAGCACAGGCATGTTTCGTCTCCAGTCTCCGCATTTCCTCTATCTCCATGGCGTACTTCGTAAGGTCTCAGTTCTGACCATGGTAGGACACGTTGTGCGATTCTAGGTTTGACTCCCGCACGGGTCGTTTTTATGTGACCAGACAGCAGATGACCTTTTTGAAACGAAGACGGCTAAACAGATGTATTATTGTCTAGACCAAAAGTACTGTTCCAGCAAAGTGTTCCTATTGCAATGTTTTAAAAGTCACAGACAAATTATGAACACTGGCACACACATTAGGAAGCAATGAATTCTTCCTGCCCGTTCCTTCCCCGATTCAAACCGCTATCCCTCGCCTGCTCCTTCCTCGTTTTACGGCGGTTAGTATCCAGCCCTTGTGTCACATCTATGTCACTATGACATCACAATCTGATCTTTCAAACTGTGGGCGGCGCAAACAAGGCCTTTTACAATGTGATGCCACTTCCTGTCTTTTGATGTACAGACTATAAAGCGCATAGAACATTTTTTGCTCCGCTTAAGTCCCTGCTTAGTTCATTAGCATATTTTCAGTGCATAGTGTATTATCCCCTTAATACTCATAGAACAGCTTGCTGTATACAGAGTATCATACAGTGGTATACAGACTACAGACAACATGTTTTGGTGTAAACGGGGTATTCCTCAGGAAAACACCCTCCTGGAGAACGACAAGGAACAATGTCTTTTCTCCAAGTTTTGCTCCGTGAGGGAGGAAGCAGAAGCCATAAAACAACAGATTGGCATCTTGACTACCCAAACAGCTGAGCTCAACACTGAGCTGGCAAATAGCCTAGAGTTAACAAGAGAAATATGAAGAGGCAAAGGGTGTGAGAAGAAGAGTCAATGATTTAAATGAAAACCTTGTAAAGTTAGTGAGAAAATTGCAGATTCAACTAGAGACTCAAATAGCCTTGGAGGGAAAAATGTAGGTCTGCTCAAGAAGAAAAACTAAACTTTGTTGAGAAGAACCACATTCTCCAGCAAGAGATTGTGGCGATAAACAGGAAATATAAGGACCCCAAAGCATTAGAGGATGACTACACGTTAATGAAAATAGAGATCAAAACCTTGAGCAAGGAAAATAAAGTGCTGAAACAGAAGGTTCAGGGTGTCTTGCACCTGCAAGACAAATGTAAAACAAAGCAGCAGGACATGAAAGATTTCAGGACTCAAAACATGAATCTAGAACAGGTTCAGGAGTTGACTGAAAAATGTGTAGATGAAGAAAGGGTGAAGGCCTACTATTCAATACTGTCAGCCAAAAAAGAGGCTCGGAGGACACGAAATTGCATCCTCAGATGTCAAATTTTTAATTTGAATAAACAGCGTGAAGTTGTGAAACCGTGGGTCGACAAATATCATGAGATCAGAGCTCAGACGGCCGCCGTTGTGCAGGAATTGGAGAATCTTAGCAAAAGTACAGGCATTTTACGAAGCAACTATAATAACATCAAATCTGGTATTGAGACTGCTGGCCATGAGAATTCTGTTAACTGCAACA
Organism: Gadopsis marmoratus; assembly: GCA_036023855.1. NCBI lineage: Eukaryota > Metazoa > Chordata > Actinopteri > Centrarchiformes > Percichthyidae > Gadopsis > Gadopsis marmoratus. The sequence goes on along the minus strand of JAVQJF010110600.1, from coordinate 950 downwards.
AGATTCAGAAGCTCAGCAAAGAGCTCCAGAATCTTGGAAGTGTTAAGGGAAGAGGAAAACACGCCAAAGAAATGGGAGCTGTGACATGTCAACAGTTGTCCCGAGACAAAGAACTCCAGAGCTGACCAGCTAAACAAAGTTATGGCTGAAAACAGCAAGCCGAGGAAGAGAATAAAGGTGGTGTGAGCTTAGATGTCCTCCGCCAGCACATTAAGGAGATAAAGAACAATTTGGCATGCCCATGAGTCCCTGTAGCCTACATTGTGGCTTTACTGTAAGAAAGTAAGGCTTCAACTCCGGGCCCTGCTTCCTTCTGTGGTCTTCCCGCGTTTTTACAGGTTTTCTCCGGGTGCTCCGGTTAATCCTGACTAAACAGAAAAAACGTAGAAACTAACATTTTTAATTTACAAGCTGCAAATGTTTCCCTGTTTCTTGAGTCTTCAACATGTCTTGAGATTGACAGAAATCCTCTGAGTGTGATCACAATGTAAAGAGAATCTGTAGCTTCTCTTTGCATTTGTTCAATGCATCCACATTATTAAAAAATGTCAAATGTAGGAAGCAAGTAATCATTGTAGAGAAATGCTTTTCCATCGTAATGCGATATGGGTAAAGTATGTGAGGGTTACAATAGATGTATGTGAGTAGAGGGACTATATGTAAGGGTTAAAATATATGTATAATACATGTAGTGTATATGTATAAGTATGAGAATGAAAATACATTTATGTGAAAGTGTAAATGTAACTGATTGAATTATGGCTTACATGACCCCGATACGTAACAAATAGTCAACTGCTCAGCTGTGGAGACTTATTTACACTGACTGTATAAATGGTAAATGGTAAATGGACTCTTTCTTATATAGCGCTTTTCAACCGAAACGGTTCCCAAAGCGCTGTACCAGTAATCTAAGTTTTTGAACAGTAGTCTAATTCACCCATTCACAC
>JAVQJF010110588.1:0-21176 GCA_036023855.1 Gadopsis marmoratus | reverse complement strand
CCCCCCCCCCACCACCCCCCCCCCCCCCCCCCGCTCCCCCCCCCCCCCCCCCCCCCCCCCCCCCCCCCCCCCCCCCCCCCCCCCACACTACACTGTCCCAAACTGACCCGAGTTTGGATGGAAATGAGCTGTGTGATGGGGAGATAATGGCTGACCACAGATCTGCCATGCTGTTAAAAACAAAACTGTGAAAGCGCATCCATCAGTGGTAACATTTAAAAATAAAAAAACCAACACACACGAACGAGTTTGGAAAGGCCAATTAGCACAATATGTATTCCTTGTTTAATAACGTACGTTGCACCACTACAACGTAGGTGAAGACTGCCGGTTAATGTCAGCCTACTGGGTAGAAACAGGATGTGGTCCGAAGCAACACCTGCTGCACCATGACGTGCTGCTGGATCCACGTCAGCTCGGCGTGTCCCGCTAGATTTGTCAACCAGGCCTCGCAACTGTCGCTTCATTCACACCTCACATATGTCCCTGCGCGGCTCAGCCTACCTTTGCCATTCTGCCACGCTGTGTACCAGGACAGGCTGAGGAAAGACGTGAAGAAAATAATCGCAGTGGCCACAGTTCCATTTCTGAGCCTCATCTCATTTCAGCGATGCCTCCACCCCCCCCTCGGCTGAGTGTCGGGGACCCCGGAGCTGCTTCCGCTGCCTGCCTGCCTCCCTCCCTCCTTCCTGCCTTCCTCTCTCCGCCGTCAGGGTGCTGAGACGTGTGTCGACGCAGGCATACGGGGCCGGCAAGACGGTAGAAACGCTCCCGCGAACAGCACTGCGGGGACGGGCTTGTGCGCTGGGAGGCCAGTGCTCGGATGTACCTTCGGTCTCGGTGCGTCGTTGCTCGGAGGGCGGTGAACTGGCTCCTCCTGTAACGCTGCCGTAAGGCGTCCGGTCACGAGTCGACTGCCTTCCGTGACAACACAGCTTACATGGTCGAGCTAGCTGCCGATAAGAGCCATTGTAAGTTTTGTTTTTACAGCAGCCAGGCGTTTAGCTACAAGTTACAAGTAGAAGGCATTTCCAGTGTGTGACGGCTGCTGCTCTGTGATTGGCTGTTCGGCCTCTGACGGTGGCCGAGAGGCGACGCCTCAAATCTCGTCGCGTCAACTGGCAACAGATGGATTTAAAAGGAATAAAGGCAGCGTGTTGCGCTACCCGTTTCCTCTTCAACCTTCTCAGACGTGGAATGCATTATGTAACATTACTGGCTTCGTCTGCCTGTTGGAGTGATGTTGGGCACAATCTGCACAATGACTACTTTTACTTCTCTAAGTGCTCAAAGCTTCACTTACTAAAACGAAAGAGTTGAGCTGAAAATTGTGTTAAGTTTCGAGGTGGCAGTACCACGAAATTACCAGAAACCTGAGTGACCGACCTGTGTTTTCCACCGAGCAGCTCTTCATTTTGCAATTGGAACGCGCGCCATCTAGTGGCCATGCCTCCAACTGCAGATGTAAATTATATTTGCATGTTTGTTTAAAACCAGTAGCACTCCCTAAAAGATAATAAAAACCGTTTGATAAGCCTTTAAACACCAAGAAGCATCTTCACGTTTGAAGATAAGGTTCCACGTTTAAATGTCAGTTATAGAGGCTATTTCTGATAACAAATGTGCAGACAGAAGACCTCAATCAAAAAACTTCCTATAAATTCTTATTGTAGGCCTACACTCAGCGAGTTGGTAACACTAAAACTTTGAAACTCAATATTTGTGTGGCACACAGTATCAAAGCATATTGCTAATTCTTGACCTTGGAAACTAGCAGCCATACAGTCTATCTAATAATGTCAACTCAGTCTTAATCTTCCTAACTGTCTCAAAATGAAAAGCCAGAGCTCAGACGTGTTGACATTACAGTTCTAATGCTAACTGAACACAATGCTAAATATTTTATTTTAAACGTATGAACAATAATTGCGATAATTGCGTGTGCTGACATTTATTTTTAACCACACATACTTTAATGCAAACCCATAAAATAGAAAGTCTTTATAAAGAATATTTTAAATTACATAGAAGTTTCCGTGCCAGCTGTGATGACTTACCATTACATTTAACTAGCGTATTGACTTTAAATACATTCACACACACACATCAAACATAGGAAACCAATTTTGTGTGACAAGCCAAGTTGAGAGGCGAAAGTGAAGAATATTCACTTTCACAAATTAAAATAGCAAGAGTATTTGAAATATTTATGCACACTGCTGCTTTGGGAATTATTTCCTCTCATTAGAGCGTCATCTGCGGTGTAGACAGCTGAACTCATCTGTAACGGCTGGCATGATGCAGAGGGAGGGATGTTCTCAGAAAGGCGTAGCTTTAAAGTAGTCCTCCAATGGAATGAGTGACGTGCCTCCGATCCAGTCCTGCAGCCAGACCTGGATCAACACCAGCTTCATGAAGAACCACTTGTGTCCCACTGGCCACTTTGCCATCACAGGATGTCTACAACAACAAGAGCGACGCGTGAAGATACACGTGCTAAATATTGTTGTCTTCCGTCATCTTCAGGGTTGAAGGAAGTCGACACATATTCATACGCTACTACATCTTGCATTAGTTGCGTTACCTTGAGAACATTGCCTCCTTTGCAAATGCGAACTCCTCTGGGGCCACCTCCACCATCTTGCCTGTTAGTGTGAGTCGAGCACATCTTGGATCCTCTGGATCATACACCATTTGCCTTGAAACACAGAAGAACATGTTACTGTTGTAACACACACACACATTCACAAAACAGGGGTTCTAGCTTTTCTGAGCCTCTCTGTATCTTTGCAGCCATTTAATTCAGTTAGGATTGGATCACCAGCCGGCCAAAGCTGGCAATTGCCCCAGGGCCCGAAAAACTCCAAAGGTCAACTGGTTTGTACTAATTTTATTGATACGTTGTTTGAAAATAAGCACCACTAAAGCACAATATGAACCGACATGGTAAAGTCTTAAAGGTGGGTCCTGCTTTATTACTTTATCACGAGGTCTGTGCTGAAGAGGGCCCCTGTTTTAAGTTGGTTCGTTTTAAGACCTTAATTATTTCAGTTTTATGCTCTTGTTATATTCCTCAAATCATTTTTGTTTGGCCAAATTTCCACACAGCAACCCTTGGGGCCGGGTAGTGTAACAGCAGAGAAAAACTGCACATGTTCATACAGGATTTTGCCCTAGAACCCTTTAGCAAATTAATCTGGCCACGAGATCAGGGGAGTCCATTAGACGGTGCGGCTTACCTGCAGAATTCTCCCTCAGCCTCTGAGAATGTGAGCGAGGCATAGGGATTACTTTTCACGTCTGATACCATATTGTCCATCGGAGTCACGTAAAAATAGATGACTCCGGTGCTGTTGTCCAGCGGCCCATCACTGACTGAGAAGATGTTCCCAAAGGGGAGACCTTTGATCTGTGCGAGAAGTAGGATATTACCAAAGACGTCTCGTTACAGAGAAAATGTAATCAGACGAGTTTAAATGGGTGGAAATCCTTCTATTTCAATGGTGATAACAAAGTGAAAAATGTTCTATACATGCATATATCCCTACTGCAAGACTGGTGAAATGAAAGCTGAGACCTTCTATAACAGCGAAGAGTTATTACCATGAATATTTGCATAGGTCCGGTTTAATCAGTATCCATAAAATCTCACCCGCTTCCAAAAATGTGAGAAGACATGTCTTACTGTGTTACAGTATAACACGTAGAGCCGTTTCCATCCTTATCAACAAATAACCCTGAGGCCTAAAGCTGCAACGCATGATGACTTACATTACAGATTAAATAGATCAATTCATTTTCAATTGCAGAATGTAAAGTCTTCCATATGCTGCTTAAAATCAAAATGTAGAATTACTGTTACAAGTCTTGTAGTTAGAGTACTTAAGTAAAAGTACAATTCCCTCACAAATGTAGTGTAATATAAATATAAAGTTGCATAACGTGGAAATACTTGAGTAAACTGCAAGTATCCACAAAATCGTACTCAAGTACAGTACTTGTGTAAATGTACTTGGTTGGACCTCTGCTGGATGTTTCCACTGAGTGTCACCTTATCTTGAGTGGAAATGGTGGCCAGATGTCCCCAGTCACTGTAGTGAGCGATGTATCTGGCGGTCCTGGCGGTCTCCTGGTGCGGGGGAGGACCGCCGCTGCTGCCGCTGCTGCTGCTCACCTTCTCCAGCCGATATGAAAACAGGCGAGAGGAAAGCTGCGCCACGCCGTCGCTCTCTGACTTCGCCAGCTCCCCGGGGCGGCTCTCCGCGCCGTCGCCGAGGACGTTGGTGGACGGGTACGCCTGCTTCCACAGCCCGGCACCGTCCACCAGCAACGCCGGGGCGACCTCCTCCGACAGGTCCGCGTCCTCCACGACGTCGCTGGAGGAGACGACCCAGGACACCGAGCTCCTCAGCGTGTAGCTTCCACACGGACACAAGGCGCTGGCGAACAGCGCCAGGGGCAAGTAACGGGCCCCCATATCACTGAGTTTGGAGAATGGCTGCCCTCATCCACCCTCTTGTTTACAATCTCACGTGCGTGCGCTTTCGTAACAAAGAAGGCTTACAGCGACCCCTACTGACAAACTACGGACATTTTATAATCGATCCACCTGATACACTGAATTATCGTGCGTTTAAATAGTGGTGGGAAGTAAAGGTACGTTTAGTACATGTTTGAGGTACTTCGTAAAGTATATATTTAGGCTTCTTGCATATTTTCAGAATCAGGTAAGTTTACTCATCCTGTACAAGGATTTTGTGTCGGTGTTTCGGTGCATAGAGGTCATAGTAAACAGGCCTACATGTAGTAAGAGAAAATACAAATCTGTAATATTTAGAATATATAAAATATATCTGTTTAAAAATGAAAAGAGCTGTACAATGTTTAAGAAAACATATTAGATCATTACAATATGGCCCCATCAACAACAACAATGCAATGTCTAAAGTCATTAAGTGTATATTTTTTATTTAGTTATTTAATATATTCTTCTTAGCCATCTGATAAATGACACAACAACATGACATTATAAATTTTATTATTTAACATACTATTAACAGCAGTGACATGCTGAATCACATAAAACATTATTCAGAAATATAATTGATCTTGAAGTGCTTGTGGTGGAGAGGGATTAAAATGAACTTTGGCCGTTTCAGTATATACTCTGTCTCTCTCTTTCTGTCTGCCTATAACATTAATGCGTTACAGTTCATTACATAAACACAACAGCCTCAACAGAGTTGAATCAACACCTTCCTGACAGACTCACCAAAAAATCAACATAACATTTTGTCTGCCTGCTGTGTTTTGTTCATATTGTTGTGTCCGCAACAATATATCTGTCTTTGTGCTTTCCCTCTCATTCCATGGAATTATCACTCCAGGCCATTGATTTTCTTTTTGCCAGTTCCATCCAGGACGGCTGGCCACTGTCAGACATGGACTGCAATGTTGATGGCATTGTAGGTGACGATGAGGGCAATGCAGATGACGCCACATTTTTCCGCAGGCATTTGTCCTCACGAGGCCTTTCTGGAACTTTGTAGGGACTTGACTCTGAAAGAAAAAACTGTCATGTTGCTGCACATGGAGATACTGAATGCTAATTTAGTATTTCTGCAGCTGTAATTGCAATGAATGTGTGTCAGACCTGCGGGATTTACTCCTTGTCTTCCCTCTGGTTTTGTGTCTTTGCTTAGAGGCGTCTGTCTGGCCGAGGCAGCGGATTCACCCGATATCTGTGCTTCTGTTTGAGCGTTCTTCAATTCCACAAGAGAAAAACTGCGAGTTAGATCATCTGCTCAGGACAACGTGTCAGTCGAAAATATAGTAGTTGGAGAATAAATACCAAGGAACTGATCCTACTAACAAGAATTATATGTGTTGCCAAAGCCTGATAAAACCTATTCCTCTGCATCACAGAGCTCCATTGTCAGTGAGCCACAACACAACTGGCTGACATGTTCCTTCATTAGGATGAACAACATCCTGCCTGCTACTGTAAAAACTCACTAGGACGCCAGAGTGGCTAAACATAAACATGCACTATTTACTTCTGTTTGAGTAATGTACACTACAAACTACAGTACCCAGCTGTTTTAGGAAATTACAGAGCCTTTTAAAAACATGAAATCATATCGGTGACCTGATTTTTAAAATATATGTATGTCCCCAGAAGGAACAAATCAAGCCTGAGTGCATTAGAGAGGGCAGGGAAGTCAGAAAGTATTGAGAGATTTACAGTCAAACGTGGTATGAAAGACAGTTATAAAGAAGTACCACAAACCCCCTTGGTTTCAGTTTGAGTGGTCCACTCCGCCCGTTTCTCCAAAAAGGCAGCCCTCTCGCTTACCGACCCAGGCCAAACTGCCCGTCTTCCTGACAGCGATGCACCCTCTTTGTCCTGCACGGTGGCCTCTCTTTCGCCTCTTCCCAAGGCAGAAACTGGCAGAGCAGCTGTAGCTGATGAGGTGGTAGAGACTGAAGCTAGAGCTGATGTTGTGGATTTGAGCTGGTTGGCGGGGTGAAGACCTCGATTGCTCCCGGGGGGCTGCTGCTGGACCGAGGAAATGTAAGACTGTACAAGAGACTGTGTGACGCTCCGTTGTGCAAATTGAGATGAGGAGTCTATTCGTGTAGAAGAGTGCGAGGGAGACTGGGTCGTCCACACGTTGGTCTGTACAGACGCAGGCTGAGTTGTGTTTGGGAGTGACTGGAGTTCATTGGATTGTTTTGATGTTTGTGGCTCTCTAGAGGTGTTTGGCTGAATAGGAGATGCTGTTGATGTCTTCTGTTGCACTGCCATTAGTGATGGTTTGACAGTTTGTGCTTGACTTCTACTCTGCTCTGTATCGGTCGACGGCAGATTTGCAGCCTGTTGCGGTGCTGCACTTTGTTGTATTTTCACAGTCTGCATCTGTATTTGTGTCCCTGTCAGTGTCTCTGTTGGATTTGTCGTTTGTGGTCGAGCCGCTGTCTGCACGCCTGTAAAATCTCTGGGAAATCTATTAGTAAAAAGCTGCTGGAGGCTTCTGGTCTTTTCCATCGCCAAGCTCATCCAGGACACCTCAGGTGGGGCCGTTTGGGGGGCAGGCTGGGGCTCCCGAGGTGCTGCGAGAGCAGTTTCAGCTTCTTTGTGGGTTGAGGAGGTTGTCTGGACTTCTTTTGTGATGATGTGAGGATCGCCGGTAGATGGCAGGTTATGCTTAACTGGAAGGGAGAGACCACATCGGATTGGATTTAACAAGTGACACAGTTCAGTTAGACACACTTGGCAGCACTGTTAAAGTTAGCCTGAGTAGTATTTTAATGTACAAGTACAAAGGTCCCCTGTGATCAGTATAAATCTTATCACTCTAGAGTGTGTGCTAGGTGAAATCTACCTTGTGCATCTGTGCAATGTTAAACCTTATAGGGAACTGAAAAAAGATAGTAGCCCAGTATGGCGTAAGAAGAGATGAACCTGAGATTAAACACCTTTTACATGGTGACATTAATAAGATTTCTCAGAGACTCACCAGTCAGTCGGAGGTCTGCAGAGGTGGACGGGGTACAACAGATATTTCTAGACAGTTTTTTAGACATGTAGCTGGTATCGCCTATTTCCTGTCTTTTCTGTTTGTCACACTGCTCCTCACACACGGGTGGCTTTGAGTTCTGGTTAGAAGAGGCATCAGGCCGTAATCTTGTCGCCTGAGATGTGGAGCGCAGTTTAATACCAAACGCCGTCTTTGATTCTTCTTCCTCCTCGACTTCCTGTGCTTCCACTGCGTCTTCCACTACCTCCTGGCTTCTCTCCACTCCCCCACCCTCTACAGTGCCTGAATCAGTGGTTACATTTTCAGATGGAGTCACTGATTCCACCCTTTTGAGGCTGTCCCTCCTGTCCCATGGAAGAACTGGGCTTTTGTGCAGAGCTCCCTCTTCTCTGAGTCTTCCCACAGCAAAGGGGCCCCCTCTTGGCTGTAAGTCTCTAAGTTCTTCCCTTTCCCACATGTTTGAAAATGGTTTATCCTCTGTTCTGTGCCTGGTCTCGGTCTGTTCCAGCACTCCAACAAAACTGCCTGATCGGGGTCTTTCTCCATCTCGGCTCTTGGAAGTGGTGATAGATAAATGGAAGGATCCAGATCCTGGGGTGGGTCTTGTTATTCCTCTTGTCCTTTCTGTCTCACCTTGATCCTGCTGGTGAGCAGAGGAAGACCTCAACGTCACCACTGAGCCAAAGCTAGTGGCGAGCTGGTGGGAGGAGACTTCAGACATTCCCGCCTTGTTTAGAGTATTTCTCGACATCACTTGTATGTCAAAATCCCCCTCTGTTTTGTCCTTCAGTTCTGACTGTATAAAGGATGAGTGTGGCCGTTCACTGGACATTACATTTGGTCTGTGAGGCTTAACTCTAAGTACCTGAGAGGGTACAGAGGGCGCTTTCCCAGGAAGAGCAAGGTCCTGTTGGGAGACGGTTAAGCTGGATGATTTGGATGTTGCCTCTGATGTGATTGGTGCCACCTCTGGGGATTTTGAAGGAAGATGCTGAGGTGTAATAGTAATGACGACGCCTCCTTGTTCTGTTTCCGATGTCACCCCCTCTTGTGTACTAATCCATTGCTCTTCTTCTTTCACAGACTCAGGGTGGTTGATGTTGTTCAGGGTGTGTAAGTGAGATGTACAGTCATGCTGCAAAAAAAAGAGGCAGAAGGGGGGATAAGGGGTGTGCATGACGTGTGTTCGTCATCACAAACAATATATAAAGAAACGGGTATGTTCACTCACTGCAGCGGGTCTCTTCTTGGTGCTGGCCCTCTTGTTTCTGGGCTTGACGGACATTCGGTGGCGTGCAGCAGAGGTATCCAGGCAGGGGGTGAACTGGGCTGGAGAGCTGAAGTCCATCGAGGGCTCAACAACAGAATTGGAGGAGGCAGAAAGAGACAAAGGGACGGATGGAGACGGGGCCACAGATTTGGTAGGTGCAAGTTTGGGAATGGGTGAGCGTGGACGAGAGGGCGGCTGGGAAATAGTCTGAAAAAAAAGGAAAATTATAATGTAACATGGCATATGGCTATATCACACATTTTTCTTATAGTAAACAAATATCCTGAAAAGGCCTAAACCAACAGTGAGGTGATTCTACTAACAAGTATTTCCTCCGTATCCAAAGCCTGGAATAGTTTATTCCTCTGTGCCATTGTACCTATTAAAAACACAGCAATGTTCCTTCATTACCATGAATATGGGTACTCTTTATTTTGAGGACAATCCCACATACACCAACCTGCTGCCGTAAATACTCACAATTGCACGTTAATCTGTATCTGAAATTAGTCCCCAACAAATGCACTATTTACTATTTAGTTATGTTTGCTAAAACTGCAGCTGTTTAGAGATTACTGTGCCTTTTTTAAAAAAAAATTAAACTATGTATTTGTGACCCATTTTTTAAGCTTTAGTATAACAAATGAGTTTGGTTGGGGCTGAGTGCAGCAGTCAGGGTAGGGAAATTGCAAAATATTGAGAGATGGACTAACACATTGTTGGTTTTAGCCTTTTCATTGGAATTGATGACAAAAAAGAAACTGGCTTATTAATACACTCAGGACCGAAGTCTCAAAATCATAAAGATGGACTCTCAAATACTCCTAAACTGAGCTTGAAGTGATTCAATAAGCAGATAACTGACTATGTTTCACTTAAATTGGATAACAAATCACCTTGCTGAGGGCTCCCTGGGTTATGATGTCACCTTCTGAGATATCAGGGGGGCTGTGGGGAAGACTCTCATCCTCAGAGCGGCTTCCCGGATCCTCTGGTCTTCTGATGGGCAGAACCAGAGGTGGTGGTCCCAAATGCATCTTCTGCTGTTGAAGCTTCATCTATGGCACCAGAGAACAGGTGTTTTTTTTTTTTAAAAGCATGACATTTGTAAAGGCCCAGTTCCCCACAAAATGCCTAGCATAACAGGCTATACCTGCAGTGTTTTGATCTTGCTGTGGACATTCTCCTGGGATAACACCCTGGCTGGTTCAGCGTCTGTCAGGACCTGATCAGCCAGAAAGATGCTCTCATGGGACAATGCCCGCGATCCCATCATTCCCTCTGAGCATCTGTGGGAGCAGGAAGAGAAGAACAAGAGAGGTTTGAAGGCAGAGACTTGAAATCAGAACAGCAATGGAGCTGTAAAGCAAATTTACTATCATGTAGGCACTCACACCAAATCTTCCTCTGATCCGAGTCCCTTTCCTGCCGTAATGTCACTTTCCGACTGGCTGAGTTTGACGTTTCTCGCTCCACCTGCTCTCTTACTCCTCCCGAAGAGTCGAGTTTTCAGAGACTTGAGCTTGGACTTTTTACGTCCTAACAGAGAGTGAGATGGAGACGGATCCAGGTCAGAGCAGCTCTCACACACACACACACACACACACACACACGTACAGAAATCACAGTCTCCTCTCTACACCAAATATGTTCTCTGATGATCTTTTCTCATTGTTACAACAGACGTACATGGATCATGGATTATGATCTGTCATTGACAATAAATGGTGTTGGATGTGTGCTAGTCACGTGATTCAATGTTATACTGACAAAGTCCTTCATTTTGACAGATAATCTCACCTGGAAGGTCCTCAGTGCTTTCTTCTCTCTCTCCAGAGAAGGACGCCATCGGACTGATCCCTGAATGAAGCGCAGAACAAACGACAGGAAAGTTAAGATAATGAGAAGCAACTGTGACAACACAAACCTCAGGCTCACAGTTTTTAGAGGCTGTTGTCACATGCAAGACGGCATTTAATGTGGTACGAATCGTCCAGTGGTGTGTTCTCTGTTCTCTTGCAGGCACACATAAGGACTTAATGCACTCGTGTGATAGCCTGCAGATGTGACACTAGACTTGAGGTTCAAAGGTTTATTGGTATTATCAGGAACGGTGCAAACCTTTACTGTAGCTAGGTGGGGCGTGCTGTGGAAACTCTGTGCTTGTGGTGAACAAAATCAGACACTTTTACAGGGGGGCCAAGTACAGCAGAAAGCACATTAAATGAAGTGTTATCAAGAGAAACCACACCATGTAGATAAGGATTCACAGAAAATGGTGCATATATTTGTCAAACAGAACAGCAGCTCCAGGGCAGGGTACAAAATAAAGTCTGTAAAACCAACGGGACAAAGCACTCTGCTCCGAATCTTACATCCAGTAACACATCAACCCAATCTGGATGTTTGCCAGTCCAGTGTTGCATAAGTAAAACTGCCTGAGAGCAAGATTTGAGCTTTTGCTTTGTTCACAAAATATGATATCCAGGCCGCACTGCTGTGTGACAGCGTTGTATTGTCATATGTCATATTAGAAATCCTACAGTTCTCTCTGTGTAGCCTAGGAACAGAGCATGATCTTGTGGAGTTATAGGTGCCTGATAAGACAACATGTGTCAGGTTGTGAATACACATGCAAAGTCCACTCTGCACCATTTATATCACCCTGCCTACTCTTAGAAGACAAGCACGCCCTAAAAAAAGGATATAAGCGTATGAAAAACCTAAAACACTCCAAAAAAAGTTGCATGTGATATCATATTTTACTTACACAACATTTGAACCTCTTTCCCTACAAATAAATTTCAACGTGTCTGCATTTACCACCACAGCTCTGAATGAAAGTAAAGTGCTCATGAATCTGAGAGTTTGGTCAGCAGCTGAGCCAAGACAGGGTCCCAACAGAAACAGGATAATCTCGTGGATTATTGACATTGCAGAGAGATCCATGTAAAATTTCACAGCACCATAATCCACAACAACAGCTTAATCACAATGCACATAATTCACCTGACATTCACAAGGAAAGCACGTCTCCTTCTCAATGTGGTCTGTGAAACCTGTTCAAACACACACAGTCACACGCCGTTTAGTGCAGCAAAAATGAGTGAACTTACCCAACGCCTAACAGCAGCACCCCTGCTTCTCTTCCGCCTCTTTGCCCTCCTCTGTATGCCGAGTTGTCTTTTCTCGGCTGTGTCACTGTCCCAATGTTTAAACCTCAGGCTTGCGTCATCCCCATCTGCAGACGGAGGGAGATGCAGAGGGAAGGGAGCGAGGGAAGTGGAAGGACAGAGAAAAAAAGGCAGGGAGAAAGAGAGAGAGAGCGAGAGAAGGATACTCCGTGACAGGGTAAGCAAATGCACAAAGAGAAAAGAGGACAGAAGAAAATGAGAGAGGGAGAGAGCGAGAGAGAGAGAGAGAGAGAGATACTCTATTACATTAGTGGCACACTGTGGCCCTCTGCGCTAAGCTTCTTATAAAACGCTAACCTGAATTTAGGCCCAGAAATGAGAGTAGAGGGAAAAAAATAAAGCTCCAGTTGGAAAGAGGACAGGCATACAGGATTTACGCCTCATAGAACTGTTAACACATTAAACCGGGTTGCTTACCCCCCCCGGACGATCACAGAGGGGTGTCTGTGTATGTTTGTGTGTGTGTGTGTGTGTGTGAAAAGGTGTTTTAAAAAGTTAATAATTAAAAAAAAAACACCAACCAGGAATTAGCCATCTCCCAGCCCTGGTGAGATCCAGAGTTCAAATACAAATGTATGACACTGAAGCTAATATAATCTTGTATAGCATTATACAGTAGTTATAAAGAGACGTGTGATGTTTTTAGAAATACTAATACAAATACAAAATTCAAAGACTCTCTAGTGGGGCGTCCTGGTGGTCTAGTGGTTGAGGTGTTTACCATGTAACTGCAACATCACTGGTTTCTTTTCCAAAATGCAAATTAAAAAAACATCTTTAAATACTAAAAAGTGACCTTAACATGGTTTAAGACACACACATGTTAAGGGAGCATTCTGAGATGGGAGCATTATCTAGGCCACTGGGCTACAATCAGCACGAGGGAGGGCAGCAGGAAGTGGAAATCCATGTTTTTGTGCCTGGGTATGTGGCCGAGCGGCTCCTCATCACACAAATCTTGATCTCTTCCACTAAAATATAAATCCAGTCTGTGACATCTGGGTTACACGCAACCAATCACATGCCACGTGTTAACAGACTACAGTGACATAAGAGTCTGGGATGTGGTTTTATTTAAGTCCTGCATTCAAGGACTTATTGTCTGTTATCTGCACATAAGGGACAATATGTATGCAAGCTTATCTTATCTGATAATGTGATTACAACTGATGTGTTGTCCTGTATGAAAGCTGTCTGTACATATTGAAACATACTGTATGTTACAGCGGTCTCTGCTTCTTGCACTGCAGCCTTTGTCCTCTCCGCTCATGGGAAACAAAGGTCCCGACGTTTGTTACAGTTACAGTCATCTCTGGTTCATGTGGTTTCCTGATGGATTATAATTTCTTCCTCTCAGAGCCAGATGAGGATATGGAGATTAAGGGCGATAGATAATCCCATCATGGCGCTGTTGGAACTAATGCTGGTTACAATCAACAAACAGCTTGAATATTTCATGAGGTATTTTTCCCATGACTGCTTTTTATGGGGGAAATATTTCAAAAAGTCATTATTTGATTTGGCTGATATCTGAAACCCTGAGATACACCAAATCACTGCTACAACAGCCTGAGTAAATTAGATTTTAGTATTAACCATTGACTAGATGTCATTGTGCTTTTCACGAATGCCAGGAATGTTACATGTTAATGTATAAACTACACTTTTAAAACTGCTAGATTGCCAACTATCCCAAGGCAGTTTTAACCCTTTACAAACAGCATGCCTGGAGCCAAGGAGAGACCGAATAAAAATAACGTTTTCATATTAGGCCTACCTGATAAAGCTGCTAATACATTAAGGTTTTGTGGAGTAAAAATCAACTAAAGACTGTGTCTATGCACATTTCAAGCAATTTCAAATAATGGTTAATGATATGCTATTCGAATGACTAAATCTGTGAACTAGAATAAACTAAGCCATAAAGTTCCATGTGACGTGGTCAAAAGCTCCAGAGCAGGTGAGTCAATGTGCCTTGAATTTTGATTATTTTGGAAATAGTATAGTATACCACAAACTAAATAAATTGAATAATCTGCTGCAGTTTGTGTTGTAGCTACATATACATACCAAGACACCGAATTCAGACTTTACTGAGTTTTTAAACAGGCTTGCAGTTACTAATCCTACGAGTCCTTTTTATTGTTATATTTTTATAAGTATGAATTGATCTTTATTGCACATTTTAAATGTGAGACACTGAAAATGAAGCAGCTGGACCAGCTTGAAACATAAATAGTAAACTCATAATAAATCACAGAGACATTGTATGATATTATAAAAGCACTTTTAATATAATTTTAAAATGATTTAACTTAATATTTCACCAGATGTTGGTATGACACCCTAAAAATCATCTTCCCTGTAAAAAATCATAAACCACCAACTTATAGCAGAAAAGTAAAAAATGTCATAGAAAAGAAGCCTTAAAAGTAAGTCATGGGGGAATAATTAGTCTTTTGCATTAACTGCATATAAGGTTGAAGAAATGTCCATTAAATACCCCACAGAAATATGGAATTCATTATACAGCACAGAATCATACAGTTGGTTGAAATTAAAGACATACCAGTGTGACAAAAAGCATCACGTGCCATAAAACCTCTTGGCAAAAATTGCTCAGTTATGCAATTGTTATAAGGCAGATCACATCCACCTAGATGTTAAGGCAAATCCAACAGCACAGCAGATGTGCTCGTGTGTTTCGAGGGCAGGAAAGTAAATGAAGATAGAAATTTAAATTCAAGCTTTATGAATCTCACAGTGTTTTTGTGTGTTTGGTGTGAAAGATGTCTACGCTGGTCTCCTGGCACTGCCTGAGGTCATAGTCACAATATCCAATAGAGAATCGTCCCTGGAAGACAAATATAAACACTTCTTACAACCAGAACTCAGCACGTTGACTCCTAGACATTCAGTAAGTCTGGACAAAAACAGCTTTAGGAAAGGATGAAAATTAATTAGCATGAAGTCCCACCTTAGGTCTCTTGAAGTAATCGAGCCCTCTTCCTATCTTGATAATCCAACCATTGTCAAACCTAAAAACACAATTCATTTTGGATTACTGCCTTAAGATAAATCCTCAATCATAGAGAGTGGATGCTAATATGAAAATAAAATCTATGTACAGCAGCAGGAATTTCTTTAAAAAAAAAGAAACCACCATTTTAAAACTCTTTTTAGGCTATACTGTTTTGATACCTTTAATATGGGAGTTGCAGCCGTACCTGATCTCCCTGTCATGTATAGTGGAGGAGTACTGCAGATCCAGAGTCACTCCCTGAGCACCGAGGCTCTCTTTCAGCTCGGCCAGAGCGCTGCTCTGTTGGCGACTATCCGCCTGCAGGACAGGATGAATGGCAGTGAACCAGCAGCACAAACTGAAACAGAAGAGACGGCTATGACATGATGTCGCCTCGTTAGTTAAATAACCTACTTCATCCTGTGTAGTGAGGAGATGGATGTTTTTCACCTTGCAGGACGCTTTTAGCAGCATTTCACAGAAGCGCAGGAAGTTGTACAACTATAGCAGAGAGAAAGGGGGAGGTGTTTGTTTGACATGGTCATTTTGGTACAGTTTTATGTTAACATTCAAATTCAGTGTTAAGCTATATAGAAAAGTTGGGGGAAAAAAGAGAAAATTCAACATTTAAGACAAACTTTGAGTTTAAGTTTCATGCTTCAGGTTTTTGACTAATGCTTATTCAACAGACTGATAATCAGTCACAATTCTGGTAATCGATTAATCATTTAAGGCATTAAGATGTAAGACAAATGCCAAATACTTGCTGGTTCCAGCTTTTAAAATATGATGATTGGCTGCACTTCTATAACATATGATTATAAGTTTGATAGTTTTGGCATTTCTAATGTCGGTCAAACAAATTAAGAAAATGCACCATTTAAGCAGCACATCAGCTGAAATAATTATGGTCTTAAACATACACTTTGACACAGGGACCGCATTAAGACATCAATATTGTATATTACAATTAATCATATTACCAAATGCCACACAGTGAAACTGGGGCTTTCGGGGCCCCCGGCACTGATGCCTGCTTTGCCCAGTTGTTAATCCACTCTTGTATTAATCGAGTCCCTAAAAAGGATTCCGCTTGAAACAAAGAGGAAAAACCCACACAATAAAACAGCAACGAAAACAAAGATCTTACTTGGTGGGTGTGCCGGATGTATGGGTCTTCTACCCAGACCTCTGTGAGCAAACTGCTGATGTACGGCTTGAACAGAGCGTCATAGCTGTAACCGGTAGCACCCTCTGCTATTCGAACCTGTTCGTGGTATTTCCCATCTGACATGAGAGGCAACGCAGAAAGAGACGCGGAATGGAGGTTCGAGGTGGCACAGACAGCAGCAAGTCTCCTATTTACATCCCCCCCCCCCACACACACACACACAACTCATTTTACACCTAAATCCCCCCAAAATGACCACAAACAAGGGGCCCCAAAGCAGGTGAATCCAGCTTTGGCTGGGGCAGCTGCCCACTTTGACTAGCGTGCCAATCAGCCTTTAGTGATTCTGCCATTAGTTACCTTCCTTCATCTGGTTCACATGGACTTTGATTTGCTCTGCTCTGTCCATGTAGCCCTTTATCTTATCCCTGTAGTGCCCTCTCTTTGAGTCATCTTTCACAGCTGCTGGCAGGAGACAGGAAACAAGAATAAGTTACGTCTTCATCATGCTGCCTCTGCTCTGTGTGTGTGTGTGTGTGATGGAGGGAGATGGAGACCTTTCAACACGTCTATCAGCAGCTGGATGCCCTCCTGGTAGCAGACCAGAGACTCCTGGAAGCGGCCGCTCTGGTCCAGCTCCACTGCCCGCTTCAGGACGGAGATGGCGGATGTCTCCATTCCTGACACGTGATTTTGTGTCATTATTCTGTCTGTCCTTCGTCTTTTTTTTAGAGCTTATAGAAAACCAACAGGGTAGTCATGGCTGTCACCACCTTCCTGGACGTAAGAGATGCACACAAGTGCGCCACAAAAATAATTCCCGGAGCAACGTGACGGTGGAATAATGCTGTACGGGACATAGATGGTGCGGGTTTAACGAAGACATACAGTTAAATCACCGATGCGTCATGATTTATGTCACGTCTTGTAAAATTTACGCTGTATATTCTTCTGCTTTAAAATCTCAACCTTTACCAACAGGTGGTGGAACATTGTTTAAGAAACGTTTTGTCGTATCGGTGCAGTTTCAATGTAACTCCATCACGCTTCCGGTGGAGACGTCCATGGAGGAGAGCTAACTTCCGGTGGAGATGTCCACGGAGGAGAGCTAACTCTCGTGATACTGGCGTGTGTTTGCTGTTGTTTCGCAGCTCTTGAATTAATGTCGTACGTGTAAATTGGGTGATTTTTTTGTGAATATCATTAAGGTTTTTTTTAGGGGAGGGGGGCGTTTCATAACGACTAGTTTTGTTTGTTTATTTAGCGGTTAGCAGGGCTGTAACCTTGGCGTGCACGAGTGTAGTTTCTTTTAATAAGCGAAGGCTGGAGGCCGTTAACGGTGAACCTACCAAAAATCAAACATGTCCGGTGTCTGCCGCGGTCTGAGCTTTTTCTCGGTCAAGGTAAGAACAGCACTCGGTATTTTTCATGTTTCAGCCTGAATCTTTATTTTTGAATCAGGACCTGTGAGCGTCCAGGCAGTGAAGGCATTTTGTGTTTGATTGTGAGAATTTACTGCCTCTTTTTCTCTTATAATGTAACTAGTAAACCTATTATCTTTTGCAAAATAAAAAACCAAACCCCGATATACCCGGTGACATCACAATATGTTTGTTTTGTGCAATACATTTTTCAAAATAGAGTCCAAATCGCAAAAAGGGTCAGGTGCTGATAAATGAATGTTGTCAACCCTACCTGTGCCATTCTCTAAGCTCATTCAATTGTTAATAGTAGACAACTCATTGGGTAATATGTATGAATCCTCTGTCATCAACATATAATTGTAATATATTACATAGAGAAACGGTTAAAAATAACCAGCAAACTTGAGAAATCAAATGGCTTGATTGGATTCTTGCAAAAGTCGCACTAAAGCTTTTTCTTTTTGACGTTGTCTCGTCACTGTTGGTGTTTTCTTGTTGTTTCTACAGATCCTGACAGAAGCCACACTTTTGTCACCTCGCCCATGGTCTGTGTCTGCACGCAGCAAATTTACCAAAACAAAAGTCCAAAAGGAGGTAAGAATCGATGCAAAAGCCACAGGTTTGCTGTAGGTACATTTGTTGTACGCAATTTAATAAATTTCATATTAAGGAATTCGCAGGTAGTCCTGCCTTGTGTTCAAATCAAATTTTAATACCTTTTTGTTTTTCTAAACAGGTTTTTGCTGAGAGATCGAAAGAACATGAGCGATTTGGGGGTGATCCAGACCAACCTCATAAACTGCATATAGTGACACGAGTCAAAAGTGTGATGCGGAGGCCGTACTGGGAAAAGGAGATGGTGAAACACCTTGGTCTTGAAAAGGTACAGTGCCTTTGTTTAATGCTGTAAGGTAAACCCTCAACCCGGCCTTGTAGACTGAAGAAACGGCTTTCAGCAAGATAGATGATCACATCTGTCTGCTATAAAGGGACGAAGAACACTTATAATAGCATTTTCTAGAGGCAAAATTCTGTTTTGTGTCTGATTCTTTTGCACTGACTGTGTTCTCTTTGTCTTGTATTTAGGCACATGTCCCTGTAATTCACAAAAATACACCTGCAGTCAATAGCCAACTAAAATTTGTCAAGCACCTCGTAAGGTAAGTTTAATGTACAAAAAGGGGGTAACATTAAATGATGGTCTCTGCAAATGATTAAAGCATCCAGCAAAACAATATCATTGGGACATAACCGAAGTAGACTTGAGTTACACAAGAGGATTTATCTTGTTTAAGAAAATTCAATAAATACCTATTAAAGCCATTTGTCTGGCCATTGAAGGGACATTTGAAAAGACTCTTTCCTCGTTCATTCAGGATCCAGCCGCTCAAGACTCCCTTTGGACTCCCTGCTGAACAGGACATGGCTGACACCTACATTAACAGCAAAGGAGAGCTGATTGTTCGTCGCCTCCTCCAGCCTGTAGGCCCCAAGGCTCTGGAATCTTAGCTCCTTTTAATAATAAATATCATGGAAAATCTTGTGCTGCCTGTTCTGTTCTGCACTGGGGAACTGCTGTGGCGTTAGCCGAACTTCAGTTTAGCCTGATAAAGTGTCTTTTGAGTTATTTGACTTTTCACTCCAAGTGATTGTGAGAACTATCATCTGTTACAAGTCCTTCAGCAAACTTTGAACCTGTCTCACAAAGCAAGAACACCAGCATTACCATTTATCTGAATACTTTATCTGCGCAGATATGTGTTCAGGTTTGAATGGGTTCTGGGTTTACTCAGTAAAGTTATGCAGGTTGATTTATATTGTCAACTCATCAATAAATGCCCATTTAAATACCATCTTATTAGTCAAATACAGCTGTTGTAATCGGTTTTACATTATAATTTAGCAACAGGTGATGGTTCAAATTCTTTATTAAAAATGACTTACAAAAACAACATAAATTAAAGACCTTTTGAAATAAAGTCAAGCCTGTATCCTTTTCACTTGTTTTTGTTTTGCGAAGACATCTCACCTTCTCTGGTGAGTCAGTCTACCAGTAGCAATAGTTGGACCCCATTTCAGAAGCCAATTCAAAGGCCTTAACACACCCAGGGGCCAGTCATACAGGTGTTTTTAATGATTTGACCTCTACAGGACTAGTGTCATTATTCCATACTAATTGTACACATCCACCAGCTTATATCCACTTATCCTTTATAGGGTCAAGGCCGTGCAGGGCGCAATCCCAGCTGACATTGGAGGCAGGGTACACCTGCAGAGGTCGCTAGTCAATCAGAGCGGACAAAGAGAC
This sequence comes from Gadopsis marmoratus, assembly GCA_036023855.1. Lineage (NCBI taxonomy): Eukaryota > Metazoa > Chordata > Actinopteri > Centrarchiformes > Percichthyidae > Gadopsis > Gadopsis marmoratus. The sequence continues at coordinate 1,246 of JAVQJF010110588.1, read as the reverse complement.
ACAACTATTCACGCTCATATTCACACCCATGGGAAAATTTAGGGTTACAAGAATGACTGGCGTGTCTTTGGACGTTAAGAGAAACTTCATGCAGAGATGCAGAACGTACAAACGGCATACACAGGCTACAAGCAGGCTCAAACCTGTTTGGTTGCCCCAGTGTATAGTTTTTGTCCCTGTAAGAAATCAAACTAGTTTTATACTAACAAAATGTAAAGTGCAATAAATCACGCTAACCAACTAGAATGACTACAAAGACAGCAAAACCTTTATGCAAAAATGTTATATCATTTGCGCATTGCATTGTAGAATAGTGTTAGAGACAGTAAACTCAGTTGGTGTTTTTGTAGTCTAGTATGGATTTGGGACACCCCGCTTGAGTTGGCATGTACAGGCTGCTTTGTCTGTACAAGTTTCACTCCACCAGTTTTACACACAAGCATTTACCAGGGAGGATCAAACAAAAACATTGTGTTGCATTATGGGAATTGTGGGACACAGTGTTTTCATCCATACTGGAGACTGAAACTCAGGATACATTCATTGTTTTCATTCATCTCATCCACAAGACAAGTTCCCTAATGTTTTAGAAGAGCTACAGAAAAATCAGAGCACACATTTGGCAAATCCTCATACTTTTTATTAAGTCTGCATTAGTCAAGTCAAACTGTTGCTACAAGGAAATGTCACGTAAAAATGTATTCAGATGCTAAAGAATGATCTTGGCACTCATGCATCATGGTTTCAGTTCAAACAGACTCACACAATTACAAGGGAACACATGAGATAAACTACCTAAATGATCACGCCTGTAATTTAAGACAAAGCTTCAAGGTTTTAGCCAATAAAGAAACCTAATCAACAAAATCCAGTAAAAGGTTGAGAGCTAGTTCATACATGATTGATGCAACTGTTCAGTGACACACAATGCACCCTCTACAATTTCACATGCAATGTTTCCTTGTTCATGAAGTACTTCAGATTCAAATGCAAAACATGGTAGGCCAAACTGTCAACTGCTTTTATAAAATAATTTGATGAAATTTGTAATGAATGGGTAAGTTACAGAGAAGGGGAGAAGAAAAAAGAAAGCGGGCCGTCTGCTAGACTTTTTAAATGAGGTAGCCCCGAGAAAGAAAACCAGACAACTGTCGGTGCTTTTCAGTCATCTTCAGAATCAGAATCGTAAGCTCGCTCTCTGATGGTTTTCTTCTCTACCTTTGTGAACTTTGTGCCTGACCTTTGT
>JAVQJF010110578.1:0-21101 GCA_036023855.1 Gadopsis marmoratus | reverse complement strand
CACACACACACACACACACACACACACACACACACACACACAATCACAATCTAGACTGTATTAAATGATGCCAGAGATGCATTTGTGTTCTTGAGCATTTTTGTGCACACTGTACGGTGTGCTGTAAGTGGACCCATTTTTGACAAATTCGGCTTGATAATTGTAATCGAAATGTGTTCTCCGTGCATTTGCACATTTATGTAGCGCTGCCTGTTTGATTTTTGGACCAGCCGAGATGCACTGTGCCAGCAAGCGTGAACAGGAAATGTGTCTCAATTAACCATGATAGAAAATGATCTCCTTTCACATTACCTGGTATCGTTTTACTTAAATCTCATTCCAGTGACTGCAGAGATTCAGTTTCTGCTTCTCTGATCAGACAGTACTGTATATTGGCAAATCAATAAATAGAGAGATAATATATATACTCTGTCTAGTAGATATTTTGAGAAATATGGTGGAACACAACAGTCACATTTACTACGAGCAGCCATTTCCTCCACTTTTTTATGATGACATTTCTGCAGACGTAATTATATCGCTCACTAAACATCGTTCTTGCTCTGTTCGTTTCTGTCTTCCTTCCCGTGCTGTCGGTCTGTCTGTCCCTCTGTCTGCAGGGGCGCTGTGTCATCACGGTGCAGCTTGCTGATGAAGAGCTGGCTGCAGACGAGGAGGGTGTGGACTACTTCCTGCTGTTTGCTGGCAGCACACAGAGGCACCTGACCAGTGTCCTAAGGAGCAGCCATGGCACCTTGCAGGCGATGTGTCCCGGTAAGCCACCCCACCCACAATGCCTGGCAGCTTCCCGGTTACCTCCTAATGGACCTGTGGGACGGCAGCTCCACCTACAGTATTAAACCACATCTATTTGTAACTCTGCCGTCGTGTTTGCCTGCGTTAACTGATAGCACAGTCGTTGTTGCAGATACCCTTTAGATTACCCAGATTAGTTTAGATTAGATTTCAATTAAATCACGAGATAAAAATGTTGAAAAGCTGTGAGATTTCCTATATTTATAGCCATCATGTGCTATAACCCAAATTAACATTAAGGGGTGCTAAAGCAGGCCAAAACGGAACAGAGCGTTTCAAAGAAATAATTGTATTTTAAGAAGGGCAAGGTGTTACACTCACGTCGCACAGAAAGCGCTGGGCAGTCAGGAGTTATTATAGCTGTGGAAGAAAGACGAAGTAATAAATGATTAATCATCCGCCACCACTGCTCTCGATTTTAAACTAATGTTGTGATTTGGAGAGAGAGAAATCACCTCATTTGACTTTTTCTAGAGCCTGGCTCATTCATCACTCCTCTTGGAGCACTTCCCACTTATTATACTTGCAAAATTGAGCGTATTTAGCCAGTGCTAAAGTCAGCAAAACAGAAAGTGTTAGAAAAGACACTTCCTGTGAATCGAACGAGCAGCAACAGGCAGCACCGAAATCAAGGGTCAAAGGTCACTGTACACAGAAAATAGGTGGTAACAATGCAGAATGCTTGTGACCCTGCAGTAAACATGGATGGCAGCAAAATCTTGGGAAAGACGGGACATCTGAGGTGAAGGGGCAAATATCCAAAATGTTTTGGATCTCATTGTTTTCCTCAAGCGTCTGCGTTCCAGGCAGGAAAATAGAAGGCAGAACATGTTAAACTGTGTTATCTTGTTAAGAGCTCGGCTGAATTACAGCCGTCTGATGGGGGAGGTTTTACTCTCTACTAACAGATTAGCTCCGGTTCACTGCCCCCTCCATCGGCAACACGCGGCGCTCCGACGGGTCGGTCTCGTGACCAAGCAGAAGGTCGCGGGATAGAATTCCCAGGTGGCATGTGAAAATGGCTGCAGACGCACTGAATCGGTGCGTTTGCTTGGATTGAGGTAACCTTGAGCAAGGCATTTCAACCTTAACGTTCAAGCGGAGCTGGTGGTGGAAAAACAACACTGACACAGGGTCAGTGAAAGGAGGCGTGTTGAATAAATGGGTCTGCTGTGGTGCGAATCTTGTTTCCGGATGTGGAGGGCGCTATCAAGGGTCCGCTCCAGTTGATTTATTTTTAGAGAGTAGAATGACAAAGAGTGCTGCATCCACAGCGTGTGACTTGGCATTTGGGGAGTGAGTAAATGAATGCAGAAGGTTGTGGAATGTCCTACATATAGAAGCAGGCATGTCAGCACTGCGTGCATTTACAAGGCAGCCATGCAGAGCCTTTTATTCCTTGTTAGTCGTGTTTTGCCATTGGCCATGTTTCTGGACTGCAGTCTTTGTTCATTTGTTATGTTATGACAACTGGAAACTCATTAGCATAAATTGTAATTTAACCGATAACACGTTGCGTTGTTCATTTGTTGGTAGGTCGAGTATGATTTGTGAAACGGCTGAATAGGTATTAGCGGGATGACTTGGTCCGTTAAATAAAATAATTTTCAGATTTATTGCTCCTAATTAGATATGATTGATGGCAATGGTGCAAGTCTGCACTGTATTGTAGCTGATTGTTATTAATTATTGGTTCCTGTTGTACAACATTGTGATGTCAAATGGCAAAAATATTGTTTAGTGTTGTAGCACACAGGATAAACCTGGCTGAAACACAGAATTCATGCAAACAAAATTGGTCTTTAAAAGAACATCTCGCACTTGACACACATTCATGATTTATGGAAAATTGCTCATAGACAAATTTCTTTAGCCAGTCTAGTTTTTTCCTGCGGAGGTGATTGATGCAGAGCGTGCAGGTTTCCCTGGAGGGAGGGATGTTGGCGTATTATGGTCCCCAAATTACTCTCCACCACATGACACAAGACACAATTGCAGCATAGAATATATTTACAAATTTAAATACAATTAATGAGCTCAGCCCTCTATCCCTTGTCCTAGTGGAAAGTTAGTAAGAACAGTGTCGATGGCTGAAACCGAAGCTAGCTGTTAAATGGAGTTTTGTCATTCATTTCCTTTATTTACACACGTGCTTTTCCTACTGTGACGCGTCAACATGTGTTCCATTTCTTTTATTTACTATTGATTTTCCTTTGTTGTCGTTATACTTTCCATGACGTCTGTGTTGTTGCTATGACTGTAAGGTCACTAAAGCCACCTTGCTAGCCGCAACTAGCTACCAACGGTCAATGCTAATACAACACAGCGACAGCAAATTATGCGCATGACAGCGACAACTTTATAAAAGGCACATTTTATGCACATGGGACTGATAATATAGAATATAACCTATTTATTTGTCATTGTATTGTGTAAAAGACGTTTTAAAACTAGTTTATCAAACTTGTTCTCTGTCCTCCCGTCGCCTCCTCCTCCTCCCCTTTCTTCTCTCCTTCTGCACTTTCTTTCTGTGTCCCTCCATGTATCTTCTTGCAGCTCATGACTGCTGCGAGGTGGTGGTGGTCACCTTGTGTTCAGCCAGCCGAGGTGTCCCAGAGGACCCAGGGGAGCTGAAGCCCTGTCTGGGGCGTGTGGCTCCGTTGGCCGAACATCCGTTCAGCTTTGTCCAGGACTTGGCTTTTGACATGGCCCAGTTTCTGGTGAGCAACTAGATGATTAAATTTCCATCTCTTAAGTGAGTGAAAAACTGACGCTTGTCACAGAAGAGGAGAGAAGTGGTTACCATTGGTTACAAGTGATACAGCAATGTGGGCAAAGCGACAGTAAGACAAAAGATTGTTTCTTCCCTGACAAAGCTTGACGTCTCACAGTTCCTGGTATTCAGCTAATGAATTATTTTCAGCACAATGTATCATCCCGTACAAATTTAATATAGAATTTGCTTTGCCAAGGAGGAGGACAAGATAATGTAACTGTCTTGAGCACTCAAACTTAAAGCTTCTAATGGATTTTCCCCCCCATCTGCATATGATTTCTTTTTGTCAACACAGCGCAGCCCCACTGGAGCTTCATACTGCTAGATGCATGTGAATGTGTCCTCCTACGTTTACATCTTACGTTGTCGGCATTTGTTTAATGCTCTTATGCTGAGCGTCTTACAGCGAGTGCTTCCAGTAGACTAAGCCTCAGCACCTCCCCTGTAAAGCGTGACTCGTCTTTGTAATCGCCCCGCACACAGGTGAGCACGGCGGGCCGCGCTGACGGCCTCGACGGGGCGCTGCTGCTGGATGAGTGTCAGATTCCCCTGCAGGAGTGCGAACGCCTGGACGAGAGCCTGGCGCTGGCCCTCCACCACCTCGTGCTGCCACCAGGTTGGAGCTTGCTGGGGAACAAACTAACCAACAGCACTGGTGAGACTGGAGAGCAGTGGACTGTCTGTAACATGCAACTTCCTCACACCATGAAATGTCCAAAGCGCAGAAACCTACTGACACACACCTGTTTGTCTATGTGTCACATGCAGTATCTTTCACAGGGTTGACTAGATGTTAACGAGACTAAGAAGATCGATCTGTCTCAGCATTGTGTTGCAGCAGAGACGGTACAGTTGCTGGCCCACGTTCTACGTGTTTGTGTCCTACAGAAGTGACTCTTTTTTAACTTCCACCTTTTTAAAGACGAATCTGGCAGCTGAGTTATGTGATGCACTCTCGAGCACCGCCGCTGCTGTGGTGGCAGAGTCGAGCTGAACATGTTCTACACTGACAGCGGAAGCACTGATGTTTGGCTTAATCGCAGTCGGGAGTCGCGCCTTCCGACAGCTCAGGGTAGTCTGTGTGAAGGTGGAAGTTATTCCGTCTCTAAGCATCGGTCTGAAATTGGTTATGACACCGGCTTTAGGAAAAAAATAATAACATTAAGGCACCGCTTCTGTCTGACCTCCACAGTCTGGATGTAAAGGAGCCGTGCGGAGAAGCAAACTAAACCCAGACGGAATTACTTGGTAGCCTGTGATTTAAATCATCAAACTCCATGATTTCTTCATTGTAATCAGAAGGAATCATCGTCATTCCATAAAAATCGGATGATAGTGTAAAAGTGGAGATTCCTACAATGTGCATTCACCTATATGCTCTTAGTAGACTTTTCCATTGTAAGAGAAGACTCACTGTTTCTTATTCCAACTGCCAGAATCATCCAAAATGCACTGAAGCCAGACTCGTATCTAATGTGTGTTGGCACACCTACAGTATGTGTAACTCATGACGTTAAGGCTTCAGCTGTGTTTATTTTCTACAATATTTTACGTGAATAATCACGTATTTGCTCAACTGGTTAATCACCTGGTTCTGATGAGCTACCTGAGGCCAAAGAGATGTCTTGACTCTTTTTACCTGAAAATTCCTGAATAATAGATTCTCTTGTAATCTTACATTAAGCGCTGCTTGACACTCAGTGGAAATAATGGAGGCCAGACGCAGCTCTGTAGAAGGCTGATGTTGGCGTGCTGTTTCGTTGGTCGCTTGTATTAACCGAAAGACTTTAACACGAAAAGGCGTCTCTGCGTGGACATCCGACGTATGGGTAAGATCAAACGGAGCAGAGCATCTCGGTGCTGCAGCCCGGCCAAACTGCAGTTTTGGGCTGTGAGTAATAGCTATGTCGATGCAAACAAACATAAGTTTTTATTAAAATTAAAGTGCCAATTTTCTCCAGCCATTGACTCTGATGACTTTAATCAGTTAAAGGAAGCCAAACGAGCTGATGTGGATGATAAACCCGGCGAGGTAATTGCTCTCTGTCAAGCAGCATAAATAAGGCTTTTGGGAGTAGTTAGAGTGCGGCCTCTGCCTCTGGCTATTGTTAAGATAATGGCTTATGGTTTAACTTGGACTTGGATATTAGACTAAACCAGCAGAAATGAAAAAAATGAAGACTCAGTTAGTGTATGGCGGAGACTGAAAGTCCACACGCGCCTTAAAATGGTTTATTCATTTTTGGTTTGGAGCCTGGAAAGTAAAGTCATCCAATCAGATTTTCATTAATGACCTCCCTGCCGATTAGATAAGATCAACTTTTTACGGTTGAGATTTAGGGATGGACACACACACACACACACACACACTCCTTTGCATTGAAGTCGGTTGTCATGTTGATGTGGAGGGCGGCTATGTGCTGCGATGAGTGATGTGAGCTCTAATAGGCTCCGCTTCACAATATGTCACCTCTTCAACACAAGACGCTCAGCTGCGGCAAACTGCGGGGAGGGAAGAGGAGTGCGGCTCCGCTCTCCATTTATCAGATCTGTCAGATGATGATGGATAGCAGCAGACTATAGGTGGAGGTGACGGTGGTTTATCTCCGTCATCCTTCACGCTGTGGACACGCAGCAGCCACTGATCTCACCATAGCCAGCCATTTATTGTCCTCTGGGAAATTCACTTCACCTGGGAGAAGAACTGTGCGTGTTGCTCAACAGTGTCAATGGAAATGGTGAACAACACCCACCCAATTGGATGTTAAGGCGGCCAGTTTTGAGGAACCGCCATCAAACCCAGCAGCAAAGAATTTCCTGATGCTGTTTGGCATCTCACATTCCAGTCCTGCCCAGCTCGGCCAAGTGGACCATTAAATTTGACCAATTAGCCTTAGATCCATCAGGGCAGGCTGGTTCAGACTGGCCCGCCCGCGGTAAATGGAGTGAAACCTCTCATCAGCAGACACAACCAGCATTGTAAATGTTGACTAATGGTTATTGTGGTGCTGATAACCCCACGTAAAATATATTTTCTGCCCCTTTTGCTGATCTGTTTTTTTTTTTGTTTTTCCAACTGATTTTTTTTATCTTGCTGATATCTGAACAAGGCAATGGTAATAAATCCGAGATGAAATCACAGAGGAGGTGCAACTTTTAGAACTGCTTGTCTCGTCTTGTTTTATTTTCTCTGTTTGCTCAAACAAATATCTGGTTTTGTGTATGGACGCTGGAGGGAGAACGTGGTCTACTCACTGGCAGTGACAAATGAAAGCTAAAGAGCAAAACAGTCTTCCTAATAACGGTGAAGAAACACTCTGTCCAGAGAAATCTGGACTCAGCAACACTACCGTAGACGTTTTATCTTTCTCATCCCTGTAGTTCCCGCTGTTATAAATAACCACAGACCAGCTGGTTTTCTAAACCTGAGCATTCTGTGTGCAGTGTACTGACTCTGCATTACACGAAAGTCTGGATGCTGAAGTGGAGGTTTTCTCGAACACCACACCGTTTTGAACCCGCTAACATGTACAGTTGTCTAGTGTGTCAACGTACCAGTTGGAACCCATTGAGGTTTTTATTTATCTGTATGCTCCACTTTTAATTGACCATTTATTCAACTCCAGGACTCCTTTTTCCATTCCTTTAAACAAGCCCACCCCTTCTCTTACGATGCCCTTTTTAAATTGACAATAACTTTGCTCGCGGTCGAGCAGTAAAAGATATCGAGCGGTAAAAGATATTCACATTAACAGAAAACATTAGGCATCTCCTGCAGACATCCATGTTGAATATATGGAGAGATTTAATTGCACAGATTCAACTTGAGATGAGAGGATCTGTGGAATAACCAGCAGCCACTGAGTACCTGATGCTTTGGCAGAAAGATGGGGTGCATGTCTCCATTATTGTCTTTATGGATGTGTAAAGGGGAGGCTTTCAGTGTTTGATGGTGTGTCGATTGATATATGGAGCCAATAATGGACTTTAATTAAAAATGGGAGTCTGGTGCCCTTGGTGTGAAATGGTCTAGTTTGATTTAGTCACATGCATCATTATTGTTGTTGTTGCTATGATGGTTTTATTACCACATATATATTAGCTGCTGCCTTTAACAGGCTTTTCCATTCTGACTGAAATACAAGTACTGTATTACAGAAACACAAAAGCTCGACATATTCTGTAATATTGTGCACAGAAATGGCCAGCTTAAAAATACTGTCCGCTGGCATGTTGGCTTTTAACTCACAAATGACATTATTAGCTTACAGATACGTGCGTTGATCCATTGTTGAAGACAGACAGAGACGGCTTGGCTTTATCAGTCTGTAAATGTGTAAAGGTCTCTTGTTTACTGGGTCACTGTGGACTGCTTTAATTAGATGCCACTGTAGTGTGTTGCCAAGGTGCAGCAAGTGATGGTATGTCAGTCACTGTACCACAAATTGGTTGCCTGGACTTCTCACTCTGTTTCTGTCTTTTTTGTTTGTGTGTTTGATTCTGTCTGCACTTTTGTATTTATTTCTGTATTTCTCGTCCTCTGTCTCTTCCTCAGACCTGAAACCTCAGGAGACTCTGCTGCATTTCTCAGCACGCCGAGGTCTTTTTCGGGTTACGGGTTTCTGGCTGAAGCAGCCTGGAGCAAGAGAAGCCCTGCGATTGGCCAACAGACAAGGCCACACCCCCTCCTCCATTGCAGTCCTGCGAGGACACGAACGCCTCCACGAGCTCCTCACAAAGTAAGCACTTAGCACATCTTGTATGACAGTCAAAGGCTGTTTTAATTGTGTAGTAATACAGTTTTTCAATGCAGTGCTTTGCAGCTTCAGCATAATTCAAAACCAGTACAACATGACAGCGACACTAGCTCAGAGTTTAAGTGAACAAGGCCCTCTTTCCAAACAGTCTCATGTCAGTAGATCAGAGGGCAGATGGTGTGGTTCCTCCAGGCCTTTTAGTGCAACCTTGTTTGTCTGTTGACTTCATGGAACAATAGAAGTATTCAAAGAACATCGCCACTGCAGCCTAGCTTAGCACTTTCAGCTGCAGCCAGATAGTTGAGGGCAAATTGAAAGGTTGTGGGCTGCCAGTATTGTTCCAAGGGAATCCAGAGATGAGAAACTATTTGCAACACAAGAGCCTTGGTTACAGCTTCTGTCTCTACTGACCTCTTGTAGTACCCCTCCACAACATCGCACTGTGCCTTAACTTTACTTTAATTCAAACACACAGCAGTGCTGTCTCTACAGAGTTTAATGGCAAGATTTGTTTTGTTTGCAGTTGTGAGGTATTGTCCATAATAATGCCCTTTGTTCTCAGCGACGAGCGAATTCTTCCCATCCCTTTATAGTGAAACATTAAACTGTGGGGGGAAAAACAGATTTTTGGTAAATGGCCTGAGACATGGCTTAATCTACTGCAGAATAGTTTTCACTTAACTCAAAATGAAGATGCCACAAGCTGAAAGACAACTACCACTTAGTGAGCTCGCTCATTACCAAGCATGCACTGAAGTTGCTTTACAACTTACAGCTCCGTCTTTTATGTGATGGTAATTACATTTCCCTCGTGAGAAGTGAAGTCACTGGCAGCCTGGCTGGTGACCTCAGCTGCCGGGCCTCGCAGCTAAAGCAGTCCACCCAGTATTATGCAAACAGGTCTTCCTGACTGGGAGGTGTCTCCCCTTTACAGCATTATCTTTATGAGCAAAAACACTGCACATACTTTTACCTTCAACGGTTAGAGCGATTGCAGCGGGGTGAGTGAAGTTTTCTCGGAAAGCTTATGGACAAGGAATGGTCTTCAAGTGTGGTTTTGCAGTATTTTACTGCCGGGAAGTAACGTAACATTTTTGGTTGACTGGCAACAGCGTCTGGAAATGTTTAACTTTTACTAGCTACTTAGTATCGCTATAGGTTGCTTATTTACCTGCTAAACTGCTAGAATAGGCTAAAAATCAGCATTTAACTCATGGCGTTACCCAGTCTTGTTGAAGAAGAAACAGCAATGCATGTGAATTATTGCAAGAAAAGGAGGAGTGTGGATCGGCTGACGTCGCTGTTAAAACCTTCTCGGTTCTCCGCTGTGTTAGCCAATCACGCTGCAGACCCTTCGTAATGATCTAAGTGTTTATTTCGCGGCAGGGCTGGGACGGACACAGAGGCGGACAAAGGGTCTGAGACTCCCCAGCTGGCCTCTACAGACGCCCGGATAGTCTGCCATCTACCGAGGCTGAGCACACACACTCTGACACTGAGCAACCAACCTGGCCACGACCCTCTGACCCTTCAGAGGAGCGTGGAGCAACTGCTGCACTTAATATGCCATCTCCATGCCAAGGTGAGTCACACCACCCTGCCCTTTTAGCACACTATCTCCGCTCATATTGGCTTCACCCAGGAGCTCTGCTGCTGTGAACATTGTTGGATTGTTTGTCTTTTCAGTGCCCTCATTTTTTTAACCTTCAAGCTTAGTTTGTATAACCGGTGGAACACCTTATGCAATCACAGAGTAGGCGATTGATAAGAACGAGACAGCAGCTCTGTTTCTCGGAGGGAAAAAGCTAACGTTTATTCTCCTTTTTTTATATTCTGCAGGGAGGTTCTGTGCTGGAGCTGCAGACTGATTACCTGCACACAGCTGCTGAATGTTGTGATGGTGTAGAAACAGAGTTAACCAGTCTGGAGAGACTACACCAGCCTGCTACAACATTAGAGTGCCTGGATACAGCAACAGGAGGGAGCTGGGTAGAAAACGGCTCAGTGGAAAGCAGCAGTAGTGTTGATTGTGGACATGGTGAGACTGGGAATGCAGAGAAAGACTGGAGTTTGTCAGTGACTACTCCAACATCTGAAGTATGTCCCCAGGAGCATGGCCTCGGCCCCCCAGAGGACTGGGTGTGTCTCAGATCAAACACTGGGAGAGATTACTGGGAAACGGAGGAGGAGGGAAGGGAGCAGCCTGTTGTTTCCACCCAGAGTTTGAGCTTGTGTGACAGGAGTGAAGGAGCACGGAGTGAGGCAGAAGGGGAGAGCCTCACTGTGGGAATCCTAAGACCAACAGGCTGTGGTAAACAGGCAGAGGAAACTGATAGAGGAGAGGCTGTGATCCAGGAAGGACAGGAGGCCACGAAGGGAAAGGAAAGATCAGAGCAGGAAACAAAGGACAACTCAGCTAGAAGGAGGGAGGAGGAGACGATCTCAAAGTTAACAGATCTAATAACGTCCAGTGGAGACGGGAAATCTTCAGTCATGGGCCAGTCCCCATCGTCAGAGGGCTCTGAGGTATTTGACACCTCTGAATCTGAAATGAAGGAAGGAGAGAATGTTGGGAAAGAAGAGATGAAACGTAGCCAGGAGCTCTGTGACGGACTCTCTTTAGACGGAGAGAAGGCAGAGAACAAAGGGTTAACAGACCCCGTGTCAACCCTAGGGGACCTCCCCAACCCATCGCTGATAGACTGTGGTGATGTAATCAAGGAGGCTGAATCTGTCTTTCCATGTCTCTTGATAGAAGGCCTCCGCGATGGGGAACCTCCGCCAGACATAAACAACCTGGAACAAAACCAGGAAACAGCTGGTAGGGATTACGCTACAGAGCAGCAGTGGGGCTTGGCTCCAGAAACTGGTTGTCATTCTGGGAATTGTACAGGAACAGTGAGTGGTAAAGAGCTGGATGGTGAAGACATAGCTGAACCTTCTGGATACAGTATTGAAAGTACCAGTTTGCCTATGGACGAACCTGACAATACAACTGATTGTCAGACTGCTGGTAACTCCGGGGAAGATATACGGACCGATCCATCACCTGAACCATCACCTGAAATGACGGCCAGCTCCAGTAATAGACTTGCTGATCTCGATTCAGGGATGTGCCATGGCCTCTCAAGTGATGACGATGGCAGTTTTCGATCAGTCGGAAGCTCCACAACAGACATTTTCCACCCCACTCAGGATAATGCTAGTATGGAGGATCGGGACTTGCTTCAAACCAAGGTAGTAGAACTGTCCTCAACAGGATTCAAGATGGAGGATCCAAATGATTCAAAGCCTGGTGAAAGCATTGAACACTCACAAACAGTGGACGCCGAACTCCCCTTGGAGACCGTGACAGACTGCAGCCTGACTGGCACTGAGCCTGAATCACAACTGCCACCCAGCCTCCAGACAATGGAGGCTTTGAATCCTGAGGGGACAGGAGAGAAAATCGCCCCAGAGCTTTCCAACGAGGATCTGTCGTTAGCTCCAGCGTTGTCAGAGAGCACGGACACTCCACTGGCGAAGGTCGATGAAAGTGAAAGTAGAGAGGCCAGTGTCTCCGAACTGAATGCATGGATTGAGCATTTGGCATCAGAGGTCACCACTAGGGTTTTACTAGAATCCATGCTAACTATTGCAGAAGAAAGTGAAGTGATTGGTCCAGCTGAAGGAGAATGTCAGTCAACAGAGGCCACTGACAAATCTGCAGTGGTCCCAGCTGAAATGAGTGGAGATGTGCAACTGGTGCCACGGCAACCCAAACAGGATAATTCAGAGATGACAGTAGATGAGAGGTCACCTGATGAGGGATTAAGGCACTCGGAGAATCGCATCAGTGTATCGTCATCACAAGGTGTCGCCCCACTTTCTGACAATGCCGATGTCAGTGCCTTGGAAGTAGAACCGCCTTCCCCAAACAATGAAGCGTGCAGTGAACCTTATCTCGAGAGTGAGATGACTGAAACTCCAAAGACTCTCGATGCAGTGGATGGAGCCTCACGAAGCCACGACGGTGCAATTCAAGGTGGGCAAACACTGATTTATTTCAGTCCCAGTTCGGGTTTATTCTAGTTCCACACACTCGCATACATCACGGGGCAAAGTCTTATTCCTAAACAAACATGCTAAATCATATTCAGTCCTCCTCTAATGATTAATGGCAGAAGCTTCACACAGCTAAATGCAATGTAGCTTACCATATTTGTGCTAACAGAGGTTTATTTTTTTTTTCTTTGTGACATCCCGTTGTGATATATTGCTGTGCGTCTTTCTGCTTTCATTTGGTTTCCAACTGTCTCTCTAATTAGCATTTATTTAGCTTTTAGTAATTCTTTAGCGTTTCACTTTTCAATAAAAAAACATTTAAATGACAACACTTTCCTTAAGACGTCACCTTACTGTATGTACAGTGTGTCAGCGGGCGCAGTCCGATTACAGCCACATGTCACCCACGTCTCACATGCGCAGCGACAAGGCCGGGTCCTCTAAAACGAACGCACACACGCCAGCTGATGCGAGTGTGGAGCGCGGAGGCGAGCCCTGCAAGAGAGTCTCTCCTCTCTATGTGAACTTCCAGCACTCCTCTGTCGGCAATTTTCACTCATCAGGAATAATTGTACTGGACCCAAGTCCAATAAAGAAAGGGCAAGGGCAAGGTTGCTGCCGTGCGTCACACGGAGAGTGGGGTGTCATTATGAACGTGGGGGATGTGTTTACAGGCTGACAGGGCCTAGCATCAGGTAACATCATAGGCGGTCGGAGACGAGCTTTCTGGTGTTTCGTGGTTTGGAAATAAACATGTGAGTGTTCAATCCGGATTTGATGGTGGAACACAGGAAAGTCAGTTTGTTGTTTTTTTTTTTTTTTTTAAAACAGGTTTTTATGGAGAGTCATTTCTGAGACTTTTCCACTCCTCCTGTCATTCATCAAGTCATGCTCAGCTACGTAAGCCTTCCAAGGTGGATTCCTTTAACCCATCTCAGATAATTATACAATACCACCGGTGGACCATTTGGTTTCTGCTTTTATAATCAAATAATTATTGATTAATTTACATTCAAATGGTCATTGGCCACAAGGAGGATGTTCCGTTCAGGACAGTTTTCATAGTATATAACAACTAACAGGCACAAGCGGCTACATCACTATTGTACACAGTCGAACTCCTCAGTGTATGTGCAGGGTGGATACACAAGTCTCACTTCCTTTTTCGCTCTTAACACTTGTTATTGATCACTGTATTTGGAGGATTTGCCATTGGACTAATTGCATTGTGCTGTGTGCATTTCTCCAGAGTTGGAAGTCATCATGTCTGAGGAAACTGCAATAGGTGCAGGGGAGGAAGAGAATGGCCCAGCAGATGAAGCAGACTTTTCCACGGTAAGCTCAAAGTCTCTACTGTTGGCTGCCAAGCGCTGCTTTGTTGGAGATGTAGGTTTGATTAACATGAATCTAAGATGAGTCATTATTTGCCAAACCTTTGAAACACCCTAAATAACCTTTTGACATAAAGACCAAGCTCAGTCCCTGAGCTATTACATGACCGGGGGCAAAATGCGAGACTAAAGTTGAGTAGACCTTTTTCACAGCAGATATTTTGATTCGTGTTCAAACACAGGTGGAACTAATAACCTCGCTAACTGCCGCATTACAGCGTTATTAGTTCCACCTCTGCTTTTCCCGCTATGACAAAGTCAAAATGTGTGCCGTGAAAAGGGCCTGTAAATCGGATTAATTTAGGAACTGCAAAGCAACAGGAGTGCTCTGACGCTAGCACGACTCGGGTTAGCGAGATTAATTCCGAACAAAATACAAAAACCTACAGTACAAGATGGACGCACTCTGTGACAGGAGAGAAAAGAAGGAACAGCTCGTGCTCATTAACCAGACAGTTAGTCAAATTGAAAATATGACACTGTTAATATAGCGGGAACATTTTACGTCTTTTGTGTTTGTAAAAAGTCTGGCATCCTGACAGTCTGAGTGTGACTCATTGATAACGTGCAGTGTTGGACGTGACTTTAGTCCGGTGCCCAGATGATGAGGGTGTGGCTGATTTCCATGCTTTAATATTAATTTAATAATTCTGCACCCTGTCAGCGCCACACTTTGTACTAGCCATGCATGTGTAGATTTAAGGCAACGTTAGACTTGTACTTCATCTGAGCGACAGAACTTAACGAGAAATCTGCATGAAAGGAAACATGCAATCCATGTGTAAAATTCATGTGCACTGGAGAGTTTCTGCTATATGTTTTTGGTGCGTAGAAGCTTGTTTTATTATGATTTGTGACAGCCAGGAATTAAAAAATGTCTCCAGTAAAGTAAAGTAAAGTATGCCAACATTTCGGGGGGTGAAGGGAAGGCAGGATTTGCTTACGAGCAGCTTGATGTGCCAAGTAGAGATTTGCAGAGAGTTCAGGAACAAAGCTGCCTGGGACATTTTCCCGTTGAGTAAAGACTTGAATTGAATCTGAGACTTGCAGCTTTGTGTGTTCTTTGTATTTTTGGTTAGTGCAGTCATTTAACAAGAAATATATATTAGTCATGTTATGCAGTTCGTCTCCGCTCAGGCACTGAGCACACGGATGCGATGTTCAGTAGAGGAGGCTTTACTCTGAAATGTTGCTGACTGACAAATTCCGCAGCAGCCATAGACTGGAGTGGCTCTGCTTATTCCTGGGTTGCGGTCTAGGTCAGTGGCTTGTTCTCAATGCCAGATGTTTGACTGCAGGATAAACACAGTCTGCAGGATGCTGGGGGGTCGCCAGCAGAGGGCGACGTCGCCTCGATGGTGTCATTGGAGTTTTACAGTTTACATGAAAAATAATCTTGGTTGGACCGTTGGACACATCAGACATCAGAAACACATTTGTTATCCTGGCACCGTCTGTTAAGCCTAACGCTCCTAAACATCTAGGAGTTAACTTTCATTCCAATCTAACTTCAAATCAGCATACTTGCAAACTGGAGATCCATCCTCAGAACTTATCTTTAGCGTTTCAGCGTACACAATTTGAATAGTAGTAATATTTAGATGCAAAGTGTGTGAAACAATTCATAATAGGAATTGTAATTATCATTAGAACAATGACAATGATTTTTTTTTTATGTAACGTGAAATCAAAGAAACCATGTCGCTTTTTATTTATTTATTTTTTCAATGTATGTATAGAGAGGATTATAAAACTCCAGACAACAGCAAAGCATAGAACTGACTGCATAACAGAATCTACACGACAGCAACAACAACTAGCTGCATGAGACGAGACGCAAGGTTAATGAAGTAATTAAAGTCACAAAGAGTGTGTCAATGCTTTGGCAAGATGTAAGCTATTTCGACAGCAATTTAATCCTGGTGGCTTCAGCGTGGTGTATGACATCTTATGCATTTCATTTCATTACTACGTTCAAGTTAAACGTGCTGCTGCCGCCGAGGCCTGTTCAATGAACACATTTGGCCACCAGTGTAGCTTTATTGGGGAGTGGGGAGTGTGTGCATTCACAGCATTGTTATAGAACAAAGCTGTGAAGGCAACAGGAGCAAGTTTGCATTTTCTAAGGTGCACAGGCGCATGAATTGAGTGAACTACGCAGCTGAGAGTATGATATAATATATATACTGTAATATAGCCTATATGTCACAGTATTATTGACCAGGCATGACTGATCTGCTATATAGATTGAACCTGTAGGTATCATTTGCTCTCGTTATAGAGAAGTAAAAGCCAAAAGACAACAGAGTCATTTCTTGATGTTTTTTTAATGTGTCATCATGCCCCGAGCTCCATAAGATACATCTCGTTTGTCCTATTTGTGTCCTCAAGAGAATAAAGTAGTGACTAACCCAAAGGCAAGGTTTATTAAAAGTAATAATAGTCACATACTCACACTCTCTCTCACACTAACAACACATTTTCATTAACAAACATTTCCATTTGGCCAAGGAAATACAACATTGGCCATGAATGATATTAAAACATAGGCAGTCTGTCTGAATCTATGCTCCAAAAAATAAAACCTCGTAAAATTCTTGAAATACTTTTCAGGGGTCTTAATGTTTGCTAAACTGATGTAATACCTTTTAATACTTTTTAAAACCCCGTGGATACCCAGGACGCAGATCTAGAGAATTAATGGCAAAATGTTTTGTGAATAGGACACGATTCTTTGTCAAGTGTGATTCTAAAGCATTTATTCCGTCTTATTAATTACTGTGGTTGACAGTTGACCGTCTGGTTGTTGAAGAGGCGAGTGTGAAAACAGTGCATTGTGTGAAATAAGTGTATTGTGTGAAGTCAGTGGTTCAGGCCATGTGAAAGAGCAGCTTCGGCCTTTCTGTATGAGTCCTTGTCCGTGCGCTGTTTTTACCTCGTCACAATATGGAAAGAGAGAGTAATACAAGCTGGGAATCTGTGTTTGGAGAGTTAATGGGCTTCACTCATTGTTTTTTTTGGCTGTACACAATGTACTATAACAGAGCAGTATAGACATGTCGGTGTCAGTGTTCAGATTCTCTGCAGACAGCAGTTCATATTTTCTGTGCGCACACTGTGGTTCATTTCAACAACGGACTCGCGGCGTCTCCCTGAACGTTGAAACACCTGCTGCTCAGTGAAGATCTTTAGGGGAGAGTTCGATTTGTTTGCGACGGCTGGGATTCACGCCTTTATTCTATTGGCCAGCTAAGGGCAGGAGCTCAAAGCTGGATCCTCATACCCGGGACAACCCACAGCCTGTGGGGACTACCACACATTTCCACGGATCTAAATATCACCCAGGAGGTGCTCAGCCACAGTGTGCAGGCTGCATCTCAACCCCGGGAGTGGAAGTTTTGATTTTGGAGGTGGTGGGGACAAAAACTATTTGAAAACTATTACATTTCAGTCCCTCAAACAAATGACAGAATACTGTATTCATTGCTGGCTTTGTAAGCTCTCGTCCAGCTGCTGTCCTGGAGAGGCAGCACGTTTCTGTGTCTTCTCTGAGTCGCATTTGGGCACGTCCTAGAATGGCATGGAAGGCCGTTCATAGTCACGTTATGAAGGAGGGAGGGAGGGAAGAGAAGGTGGGAGGGAGCAGGGCTGGAGTCTGGTAGAAGGCTGCTTCTGTGGCCAGATGTGAAGCCTAGCAGACGGCTTCAGCTCCCCTCAACGGTGTTGCTGCTGGATTTTAACCTTCTGTTCAGTAAACCTGCTCTGGATATTTTAAGGGAAAATGTACGAACGACACAAGCGGAGGTACAGTCTCTGTGCCAAAGGAGAGAGAGCTGTAGACGTGGTTTTGATAAAGGTAGGCTGCCTATCCGCACTTTCAAACAAAGTTGACTTGGTGTGATGATACCGCTCCTGCTACAATAATAACAGTCATTTGACACCGTTGTTAAGCGCTTCAGACAGATAAAAGATAAGAGTGAGAAATATAAAAGTAAACCATAAAAAGGGAGGTTGAAGAAAATTAATGACATTGTACAAGTCCATCAAAGGGAGTTTCATGAAGTGATTTAGCAGCTTAAGCTCCTCAGACTGTTTTTAAAGGCCTCATCACGCTTGTTCTTAAAAGCTGTCAGGAGAAAAAAAAAATCATGTCTTATGTAAAACATAATCATAACTGTCCCAAAGTGCTTCAGCATGTCTTGGCAAACCTGTAGTCATCTCCCAGGGATGTTGTGACGGGTGTTGCTGTGTTGCACCCTGGGAGATGATTGCATGGTTGTTGACAGTGGCCCTGCAGACACAGACAGCGCTGATTATTTTGGGGTGGAGTGTGGGTTTTGGCCATCCGCTGCATGGGTATGCTGCATGTGACACCAAGGCTGATGCCTGCACTCGATCCATCACGGTGGAATAGCTGTGTATGAAACTTAATGAGGCTCGCGGAGTCTAAGCTCTTCCCGGGATTATTTGGTCAGGAGGACGGTGGGTACGATAAAGGTAAAGCAAGATATAAAGTCCACCGATGTTCTTAAAATCTAATGTCACGCTGCAAAGTTGGGACATCTCTCTCTCTTTCTCAAAAGTCCTGTTACTGTAACTTAACGGTTCCGTGTCAAACCATTTGAACTGGGTGTTCTTTGGAAACTTTCTCAATGGGATCTTTTATAGCACCCAAAAGTGCTATTTGGCCTAAATACATTATGTAGGAACATTCATATCTTTTTTTTTTCTTTTTTTTTCCCCCACTATGCCTTGGATTTTTCTTTTGGTTGTAGGACTTCAGTTAGTCCTGATGATTTTTGGTAAAAGTGAAGTGTCAGCTGAACGTTGTCTGTGAATGTACCCGTACAGTTAGGTAGGGGTGTTCCATCACTGAGGAGTATTAATTATTATTTCTTGATCCTTTTCCTCATGTTGTTGCTCTGCTCTGTCACTGCTGGTTCAAATGACCAGCCTCCACTTTGTCGGCCTTGCGAGGGCCGTGGCTGTAGGGCGGGCAATGCCGGCCTGCTTGTCGGTTAGTTGGTCCACCGCGATGGTTAAGTTGAAATGCCTCGACAACAATTTAATGGATTGCCATACGTTGTGGTACAAATATACAGTCTTAACAATAAAGGGTACAAAACTTGTAGAATCTAGACTAAACTTGGCTAATATTAGCTAATAACCACCAGCTAAGCTGATCTTTTTCTTACCGCTTGATGAATATTGGCTATAATTGAAACAAATAATCACTGACTGTAAGCTGGACTGTTAATAACCACGCGTAAGCTAAACTCTGAACCTACAGTAGACATTTGACTGCACTTCATACTGCCTGCTGGGCACGACGTCCAGATGCAGAGCAGACTGGGAGAGGAAAATATTCGAAGTGGACTGCTCTGGTATATGTAACACATCTCTTTCATCTATTGTCACTTTCTAAACTTGTTCCTGATGTCAGCTCCTCTTTTCACCTGGGGGTGAAATAGCAAGGATGAGCGAGCGAGAGCGAGTGCGAAGGAAAAAGCAAGAGCGATATGACGGTGTGGGAAAAAGGCAGCGCCAGTCCTAACGGTTTCCTCTGGCCTCGGATGGAAACAGGCATTTGGCCAAATGACTTCATTCCAACCAGCGATTCACATCCCAGCATCTCTGTTGGCCTGGAGTCACAAAACACATCATCACTCCACTTAACCAAGTACAGTAACTGTGAATAAGCCTTTATACAACTAACACAGTTTATAAACTCTATAAATACAGGCGCAAGCACCAGGCGGGAAAAATAACAAATCTCTAAATCTTCTTCTCCTTTTATTTATGGCACTTATTTCCTCCTATCATCCTTGCTCATTTCACGGTGGCAGGCATACTTGTTCCCTCTGTAGTCAAAGTGCTGCAGCCTCTGACTCTCGGCCCATTTGCTTGTAATATTGTTGATCTGTTGATGACGGGTGACGGGTTTGCTTTCATCCTGTTTCGGTGTTTGCTAAGTTGAATTCGATGCACTTGCAAGTTGCAGCAGAGAATAAACTTGCCCTCGGGCCTGCTTCCAGCTGCCCTCAGGGATCAAAGCGTGCGCGCATACCTGGCTGGAAGTGGTCACTCAGTCGGCCATGGCGTCCTCCAGTGCTGCGGAACCTCTCTGTCCGCCTGCCTGTTTAGAAACAAGGCAGCGGTCCAAGTCCTGCCTGCCCCGGCACAAACACACCAGCCCGCCTTTTTATTTTTAAACCAGATGTGTTTTTACTGGGTACAGTTTAGATTCCCCCGACGCTACAAATATGCACTGGGCTGTTCAGACTCCGGGCTGCCAGTTTTCTGAGTGGGGATTGGTTCCTCACTTGCCGGCTGGCTGGCCTGCTAACTGGCTGAAGCACTTGTTTGATGAATGTACAGTCTGCTGACTGGTTAGACTGGCTGGCTGCCTAACTGGCTGCCACCTTGTGCCTCCTGGATCAGGCTGACAACAAACATACTTGCCTCCTCACATGTACTGGTGGTCTTACCCACATTACCGTTGCCTGTTTTTTTTAACGTACTCTGACGTTTTACCTGCTTATGTGTTTCTGATAATGTTGGTGACCAAAAGGCTGAAGGTTAGGTTGCCGTTGATCTCCGCGACTGTAGTACTGGCTGTGAGTGGCAGGAAGAAGCTCGTTTGTTGTCTTCACCGACCTTTGTGGCGGCGTCGGGGATGCAGTGACTGAAATTGGATGCTGTTGTGTATGCCTTCATTTGTGGTCGCCATTTCACAAAGCAATATGAACACGCTGCCAAGACAAAAGACAAACACGTGCGTAAATGTATAACTTGCATTAATAGCTGGCACTTCCACACGTGTCCGCTCCCTGGGAGAAGCATCCGCGTCATATCCCATCGTGCCTAAGAGTTCAGTTCATTGTATAATCAGTGCCAAACATACTGGAGCAGTTCTGGGCGCTCACGGTGTGTAAACAGTCTATTAAAACACTCAAAGCTGCTGCTTCCTTTACTTTGGCTTTAATCTGCATTTTATTCAGGACTCTTTGTTTTCATTCGAAGTTCTGCTGTCGCTGCTCTGCTGTTAGGTCAAGCCATGTCCAAGCATTCTGTAATTTGTTGCAATCACTGGCAGTCATTTAACTTCTAAGCAGAGGGGTGTGCATACATTTATGTGTGTGTGTGTGTGTGTGTGTGTGTGTGTGTGTGTGCACTGGCGCCCTCTGTGACCAGCTAATCTTTCCTCGTCAGCGTGTTTGTTCTCTCTCAGCGGGCTCTGTTTGATATCTGAGCACAGCTGTGAGAAAAGAAGAAGCCTGTGTGTGTGTGTGACGGGGGGGGGGAGGGGGGGGGGGT
>JAVQJF010110574.1:0-31508 GCA_036023855.1 Gadopsis marmoratus | reverse complement strand
GCCACTTTACAAATAAGAACTACCATTTCTAGCTTCCCTCTTCTCCCCAGAGACTTGTCAATATCAGCTACACACACTATATGAAGTTCAAAGACTAGCATCCCACTACACACACCTACACACACTCTCCTGGCGCCTTTTGTGTCTCTGGGGCATATTTAATTTCAGTGTCTGTGCATACATTTGAATATGCTTCCATGGGCGTGTGTGTGTGTGGGTGGGTGTGTGCCACAGGTGCTGGTGACCGTGTTCTGATTACTGCGGTGACCAAAGCATCGGCGACCCATTACATTTGTCATCGCCCGCTTTCTGAAAGCGTTGGTGGGAGGGGAAGGATGGAGGGTGGACATAAGGGGAAGGAGGAAGGAAAGGGAAGAAGGGAGAAGAGGAGGGTAGATGACAATAAATGCCATCCCCCGCAGTGCCATATGGGAGGTGGTTTGAAGAGTCATTCTTGTGTCGCTCTTACTGGATGCATCATGAGCGCAAATTGATCCTCCCCTTTGTTTCACATCCCTGTCTCTGTTGCACTTACTCTTTTCCTTCCTTTCAAAGTTTCTTTCTCACTCTACCTTTCTCACATGCAACACCTCTCCTCCACACACTCAACGTCAGAGACCACCATTAAAGGGCGTGTGTGGGCGTTGCCAAGTGGGTGGGCACTTTGATTTTCCGGTGTATTTGATCTGTTGTGTTCACACCTAGGCGCTGGCGGCGGTGGGAGGGGGGGGCACTGTGTGGGCAGGTAACCTGAGCAAATTAGGAGATGAGGCCTGTGTGTTATTAATGACACCCCATACCCTCCACTGCACGTCCACCTATTGTTCCCTCCTCTGCATGCACCTTTCTTTTCTTCCGCTCAGAGTCCCCCGGTCCCATCTGCGCCTCCTGTTCAACACCCACCCTCAGCCGCTTCTGAAGGCACAGCGTATGGAATGCACACACACACACACACACACACACATTGCACATGGGATGGGGGGGGCGGCAGGAGGGGGGATTGGTTCCAGGTGCCAGTTTGAGTGAGAGCATTAATCAAGCAAACAGATCTTTCTGTCACAGACACCTTTAGCGCGCACACCCACACACTCCCACTACACTGCACATCTCATTGTCCATTGTCATTATTCTGTGACATTGCCACATGCCAAACTCCCATTTAAAAATACAAAATTTGTGTTTTTCGAACAGGTGCTGGGTGACAAATGAATGTGGCTTGTGGGGAAGTGAGCGCCGACACCGACGTCTGAAGATGCGTTGCAACAAGGTGTACTTATGCCCTCTGACAGCTTCGCCGACCTGCTGCCAAGCTATTGATCCCAGTCAGAGCTTGGCGTGACTCTTTGATGCTCCTTTACTCATCTTGTATCACATTTGCCTCGAGAAAACTGAGCTAAATCCTGCCCTTCTCCGTTTACACTGGCAATTTACAGTATATGTTACCTCACATAAATAATCAAAATTGCTTAAAAAATACGGCAACACGTCCAGACCGTGCTGCTCTTTTCATGACCTGCTAGTAAGTAGGTTTATATATTTGGGAGTTTGGCCTGAGTCAGAGGGAATACCGCATTCCTTTAAGATTAAACCAACAAGGGGAAAAACCTGCCCTTTTCTCCGGCGTGGGGCAGAACAGGTAAGGCCTTGTGTGGATGCTGTGGACACGCTCTCACTCACATCATTACAGGCTGAACCCAAACATCCAGGAGGCGCGACACTCCATATTTCCCCCTTATAGAAACACAGGGCGTGGAAGCGGAGCCACCTCGGGCGCTTCGCAAGGAAAGGGACGCTAAACAATGCTGTTCAGGTTTCCCGTGGTTTGCTGTATCAGCCCTGCTTAAAGCCATCTTCTGCCTATAACATATAATAAGTCGAATGTGCTTGAATGGACAAGAGTAAAGAGTGGACGTGAAACCGAAAGAGCAGAGAGAAAGAGGTATATGAATCTGAGTTATAATACTGGTGTTCTGTTTCATTAGGGTGAACCCGTTCCAAGATAGACCAATTTTCAAAGTGTTAGGTAGTTACTTCCTCTCTGAGGGCTTATATCGGATAACAGTAATTCGCCCAGCATGATGCAGTTGAAATGGATGAAGGGCTGCAGGATCTTGTTAAGTGTGAAAATAGCACAGTGCTAAATTAAAAGCCTCACTGGGCAACACAGTGGCATTAAGCTACCTGGTAATTATGGTGCATTCAAAAATCATAGCTATGTCTACTGTGGCGGCGTTTGCAGAGCTATCCAAGAAACACACACCAATTTGGCATGAAACTAGAGCAAACACAGCAAATGATATTAGACATTTGCAATTGATTTATGAGCAAAACAAAAAGCAGATATGTTAGCACTCGTGGAGCTTAACAACTAGGCGAGTAACGGGTCTTTTATCAACACGTTAAACAGGTAGAACCCTACCGTAAGCACAGTCAACTGGCAGGTTGCCTTATCGTAATAGTGCAATTAGCCCCCCAGGTATTGAATATGGGGATAAAAGGAGGGATAATACACAGTGCCTTGTGAGTATTTACACCGAACTCTCCCTTTGTTGTTGCAGTCTCCATATTACAGGAGTGAATGCAATGAAGCAGATACTGTACGTGTCTCCGTAGTTCAGAGTTGCTCTGGACGAGACCACAAAGTGCGGCAGTTGACACTGCAGAAAAAAAAAAGCCACACAATCAGGGTTTCTCTTGTTTTCTGGTAAAAAGGCTTCACTCATTTTCATGGATTCGTAGACTCACTTTGTATCCCCCCTCCCCCCCAGATATAATGGTTACAAATATGCTCTATGACCGTGCAAATACCTTTACGGATTGAAAGAAAAACACAGACAACTTTCTCCTCATCTTTCAGTGGGGAAGACGTATTTCAGGCCACTCTAATCACAGGTTATAGAGTTCCCATGACACTCTCATTTAGACCTAAATAACTGCCTGCAGCTTATTTAGGGCCATAATCTACCCACCAGTCACCGTTAGTACGTATGAGTGAAAATACAGACCAATTAATCTATCTTTGATTAAACACTGATCACATTAACACTCTGCACCTCCCTGATTACCCTCAGGAATTATGTAGACTAATGTGATCCTCCAGCACTAATAAGTCCTAATAGCTGCCGCGGTGCGCAAACACACACACAGCACCATTTTACTCCATCAATATGACCCTGCTGGGATTAAATAACATGTTTGCCTCGGAGGTACAATTAAGCATTGCTAAATAGAGTTCCTTTGAGCCTGGAGTTAAGGGAAGACTCTTCTCTGCACAGTAGCAGCCAGTGAAGCGCTCAGATTTTCCCCCCTGGCTTTTTCAAATTACCTATTGATGAGTGGGCTTCACGTCTCTCCCTGGCTGGGTGGGTGGGTGGGGGTGGGATGTCTGGTTCACTTTTAAGATGTCTCCAAGAAGCAGGCCTGTGGTTAGATCTAAGGCAACACTTATGCAACAGAAGCTGCCTTTCTCGAATACATATACAGTTTCCCTGCAAATTATCTGAGATTTTCTTTGGGGAAAGTTTTCCGCCCGGAGTCTTCAGATATTTACCCACATCGCCCCGCTTTTCTTTTGATCGTGTTGATTTGGGTCTGTCTCTGTAAGCATTTTTTTTTCTCTCTGTTGCAACTGCACAACTTCACTGAATAATAATTGCTCCCATGACTTAATTGTCTACATGTAATTAAGTTTGTAATAGAGAAAATAGGCATTTAAATGTTCCCCAGAGAGGCATGGTGGTTGAGTGGGTGCCACACATGTTGAAGATTATTCTGCCCTCCCCATCTGATCTGCCAGTTTGAGGAGTTATAAAAAAAAAATGTATTTGAGGCAATTAAATGAGAATTGCTTGATGTAAATGCCAAGACAAATTTTAATGAGCCCCCTTCTCAATTTGGAGTATTTTCCCGCTCCCTCATGTCGGCTTAATTTATCGCTGGGAATGTGCGCTCAGTTCTAAATTAAAGATGTCCTTAAATACAAATCTACAGACGGGAGGGAGCAATGTGGCATTCCAACTAACAAAACAATATTTTGTAACTCGCGTTCTCAGCAAACTGGCTTACGCCGGACAACGTGATCCAGGAGAAACATGGGAACAGGAGAACTTGAAATACACAAAATCAGGAAAAGGCAAGACTTGAGCTCAGATATATCAGGTTTTTGTGAGGAACAGACAAGTAATCCTTGAACCTGAAAATCAAGCTTACCAGAAATAAATATGTGCATTAAAATCTAAAAATTATGTAATAAATTACATATAAAATGTCACCCTATTTCAGCTTAATTAATACTCAAACTCAAGTGCTCGTTTGTCTGACAGGACCAAAATGTTTTACGACATCAACCCTACTTTTTGCCAGTTCTGACACAGTACAGTACACTACATTTATTTATTTTAACTCATAAATACAACAGAAAGCTCTGGTGGTCTTGCAAAATCACATTGCGCTGTCAAGGGGGACTTTGAGTGGTTGTACTGACAGATTTACTACCCAGATGTTCACAAACAGGGGGCAACATCAATGAGCCGCAGAACAATATCATTCAGCAACGCTTTATGTGAGAAGAATCGATCAGGGAGTCTCTCCACCTGAACATCTATCTGTACACTCCTGCTCCTCTCTCCCTCTCTCTCTCTGCTCCAGCATGCTTTCAATTTCCTGCAGTGCTGCTCCTCTCCTCTCCTGCGCTCCGACCCTCAGAGGCGCACCGAGAGGTCAGGGGGTTAACATGGTAATAGGTGGTGGTGATTGGTAGAAGGCGCTCCCTCTCTCCCAGCTTTCAGAGTGTATTAGGAGCCACCCTGCTTCTGTGTGGAGCCGGAGCCCAGAACAGCTGGGTCTGACCACGGAGTGACTTCTTGAAAACATCTTTTAAACATTTGATTTGGACAGAGGAGCGGAGGCTATGGACCGGAGCGGAGAGCGTGGGGTGGTGGTGGTGGGGTCTATTAAACTGAGCCCGTCTATTTGTTGTGTCACACGGGAATGGAAATGTTTGTTTAAATTTGAGAATTCGTCTGGTAAACCTAAAACATAATTTATTGTGCTGATTAAATTAGATTGTGTAAAGAAGCTGTCACAATAGCATACAGCAATCCCCACAAACAGAGGCCTGCAAACTGGAGCATGCAAGTTGGCTTTCACAGGTCATTGAAAATCATAAAGTTGACACTGCTACCGTTCCCAGGTCTTGGGTTTTTGTGGCCTCATTTCCTATACATCCACTTTGGAATCCAAGCAGGGTCTTGAATACACAATCGGACAAATAGGAAATAGATGAATATGAAGAATAAATTGAATCGAAAAGGTGACTTGTGCAATTACTTGGGAAGAAATGACTGATCAGGAGTTTATCATAAACACACACACACAAAAAAAAATCGCATTTGATCTTTTTTGTCATTTACGGAGAAGCAATAAGTCAGAGCAAAGTCACTGTTAATTATTCCAGCACTTAAATTGCAAATTCACATTATGGAAGTCGACACAGAGTTACTTGATCAAAGTGGATTTATGTCTGTCGATTAAAAGCTCCCCAGAGACTGTAGAAATCTACACTGATTAATAAATGACAGCAGCACGACTGAACAATTTCAGGAAGCGATTACAGACCTTTCTTGGCAACCTAATCGATACTTCTTCCCAACGCACAGCAGAGACACCCAGCACACACAATCCAGTAATCCCCACATCTTGTTTCAATGCTCGACTGTAAACTCCCGTGTGCAGCGGTCTGTTTACGTTTGTCAAAAATATCACCCATGCTTTTGTTTTTGGTTCCGCAATGGCATCGCTTTGTAAATCTAAGGGTATGTTGCACAAACATGTCATCTCCCTCTTCCAGAAATATTTATAAACATCACGTAAATACTGGAATCTCTAAATGCAAAGAGGTTTTTCCTTTTCTTTTGTTTTTTGTGTGTGTGTTTGCGCACCACAAAAAGCCTTGGTGGTAGTTGGGTCTGTCTTCCACCGCAAAAGCTTGGACCTTGATGGCAGAGTCCTCAGTGGCCTCAGCTGATCCCCTCCACTCATCTGGACAAATGCTTCAATCACATCCAAGAGACTTACCCCCGTTCACCCAAAACCCTTAACTCCTTTATCCAAACCTCAACACCTGACCCCAAGTCCTCCCCGTGCCCCGAGCCCCGAGCCCAACTCCAGACACAACAGCAGCCAGTGAAGAAGTACTCACCCCAGAAGAAGTTCTGTTGACATGGTGTCACTGTGCTGAAAAGGCTGTTAGATGCCATAGCTGCCTCTGGTCGCAGCAAGCCCCACTTTTGTTCCTCTGTGGTTTCCGTGACCCTTGACACGTCCTAAACCAAGAGCACGCAGCGTGTCATGAAGAAAAAAAAATGGAAAAGCCATCCACAAGACATGCTTTTACGTATCAACTATTTGGATGACCACAAGTAACAACCAGGTCTGGTTTTATAGAGAAAAAAAAATAAATTGCAGAGGCAAATATCGCCTTTGCGGATACATCAGATGGTGTCGGACTTGCTTGCTTGGCGAGTGTGGTTGGAACGTACTTACTCGCTTAGCGCCGTCCTTGTGACTGGTGCTGGCCCGCGACGATTAACCATTTACACTCCAGGTCGCCCTCAAACACCAACCCCGAGCCGCACGTCTGTGGTTCTGTGGTTGTTTGGGAGGCGAGCAGAGCCCTCACACAACCCAAAAGGCACCAGCTTTAAAACTCGTCTCTTTCCTGCCCTCCATGTGCCGTCACTGGAGAGCCTGGGTCACATGCCCCCTGACGTCATCACGGCACGGCAGTCGAGTGGGACAGCCTACCGTTGTGGCTTTCTTCCCTCTCCTCTCTTCTCCCTGGACTTTTTTTTTTCTCTCCTCTCTGGCTCCCCTCCTTCTCTCTTACGAGTAGTTCGCCAGCGTTTCCAGGCTCTCTGGGGGATCGGGGTCTGACGCTCCCATGAGTCAGGAGGCTTCAGTGGGGGCAGCTTGTTCAACCGCCCATGCCTCCTCAGCATATGGGGAACAGCGCTCTCTCTGCTTTGCTCTCGCTTCACTCTTTCATCCCCCTCCCTCTGTCCCCCTCTCTCTCTCTCTGACTCTGCTGCTCCTTCCCTCAACTCCGTTAACAGGCTGCTGTGCTGCTCCTGTCTGCCTCTGAGCAGGGAGAGCTGAGCTTGGTAAGATTTGAGGGTCTGAGTGAGGAGCGAAAGGCTGGCCGGCCGCTTGGCTGGCTCGCGGTGTGAGACTGGGTGTGTATGTGTGTGTCTGTCTGTGCATGCATGTGCAGCAGAGAGAATGGGGGAATGAGAGAGACAGAAAGGCTGGGTGAGTGTGTGAAGAGAAAGCGGAGGTGTGTGAAACTGCTTATTTGCAGAGAGGAGTGTGTCTGAAGAGCTGCTTCAGCGTCACTTGCGAAGCCTGGATTTGTTTTCCTTCTCCAGTCGTTGTTCTCCCGTCTCACACTCTTTATGTTGCTGTGTCACAGGCAGCAGTCATTTGTGCTAGTACTGTAAAAAAACGTGTGTGTACATGTACGCATGCAAGCCTGTGCTGAGCTTTGACTGGCTCTCATGGAGGCGACAGGCGGGGGTCGATTCCTGTTAGAGGCCGTAAATCATGGCCACCTGTCTTCTCTCGGTCTCGCTAACACTTGGGAGACACACACACACACACTGCAACTATGGCCTGCCAACACGCAGGGTGGTGCAGGCAGCTCACGACAATCAACGGTGAATCATCACGCTCGACCTTGCACAGGTTCCCTCGCGTGCACGTGCAGCACACGCCCTCACGCGAATCGGAGCAGTGTCACGGCGCGTCTTTGATCAGCGATCACAGGTGTTTATTTCAGCAGATCAAAAACACAGACAGGGTGTTAGTACAGGAGAAGGGGAAAGGTGTGGAACGAAGCTGGGAGTTCAGTCAGGTTCGAAAGTGTTCAGGTATCACAGTCATCTTGTTCTCTGGCCAGTGGGCAAGTATGACTAAGCAGTAAAGAGAGGAATAGTGCCTCGGGCTCTTTTCTTATAATTTGTTATTGCCAGTGGAAACTACCTTTTAATCAGTAATTTGCACAAGTCTATCACTTAATTACAGCCTGTGATTTACAGTGTTTCCAAAAACCTTTCT
Organism: Gadopsis marmoratus; assembly: GCA_036023855.1. NCBI lineage: Eukaryota > Metazoa > Chordata > Actinopteri > Centrarchiformes > Percichthyidae > Gadopsis > Gadopsis marmoratus. Next base: position 23,396 of record JAVQJF010110574.1, on the reverse strand, counting down.
CACTTACATCTAGTGGTATCTAGCCATGCAGGTAGTTTTGGTTTTATGTGCCATGGGTGTCTGATGTTCGTACTTCCAACGAAATACAATGGCGTGTTGCTCACAGCAATGAAAATAACATTAAAAAACCTTTTCTTGTCTTTCTAGAACCAATGTTACCATGGATGATACACAGACCTCACTGAGAACAGTTTTCACTGGAACGACCTTTGACTGAAGAAATAGTCCCTATGAACTCTTCACACAAAGTTTTGAGGATTCTTCATATTTCTGTCATATTACTTTTTTTATGTAAATTTTGAGCCCCGCAAACAAACTCATGTTTAAATATATGGTTTTGAGGAGGCAGCAGAAATCTTAGAGACATATTCCAAAAAACCTTTAAAAAAACCTATTTATAGAAAACAGAAAATGTGGGGTTTTCTTACATTTCTTTGACGGGTCAACGATTAAAAAACTGTCAGTATAGTGATATTGTTTGGATGCATCTTTGGACATAAATTCAGAATTTCAAAAAGTTACATTTGATCATTTGTCTTAAAATGTAAGTGACGTTACAATAATTTTACTGCAAATCTTAAAAATGTGTAAGAAGCAAGTACTTCGTTCTTACAGCTGTGTAGTACATAATAGCCCTGAGATAACACAATAAATCAATGTATATCAATGATGTACCTTTTACTGCATTAAATCCAAGTGAGGTCAATCAACAAATTAGTAACTCATTATGGACACTTGTCTCAATAATTAAGTGATAACAAACCTAAAATCTAAACACTAAAACTAAACATGCTGTCATTATTTGGCAATGGAGCCATAACCCTTATTTATCTTAATGACCTTAATATAGTGTTAGAAAAAACGAGCTGAATAAAAAGGACAAACATGAAACACAAACAATCCCCTCCACATTCCACGGAACAACAGCATTTCCACAAGTCTTTGCCACCTACCTTATTTCTGTGCAGTGAAACATTTTCCTTGGCTTGGTGCTTTGTAAATATTTGCTGTCTAAAATGAGAACATGCCTCTTGAGTTGCAGCGCATGTTACAGAATACTAGGGAAGGGCTATTCAGATGCTGCAAATACACTGAATATCCCAGAACGCACACAGCCCCTATTTCCATTGACAGGATTAATCGATATTGTCATCCATGCAGTTTACCTTTCGCTAAATATATGCTATTGAACCATAGTCTTCCTAAGTAATTGATGGACTATATGTTTTGTATCACCAGTGCAATACGACAAGCTGTGCATAAGGATAAGTCTGGCACTTCATACTGAAGTCTTTCAAGAAAAACATTTAAGGTCATGTATAAACATGTATAAGATTATTGCGAATGGATGCTTTGCTGTCAGAAGCATTAAACTTTAGAACGCAGCACAGCCTCGCTGTGAGTTCCACTGAGCCACAGTAAATTACATGCAGTTTGATGGGAATACAATTTGCAAATCGTGATTGAATCTAAAATATTTCATGAAAAATAAAGCATGGATGTCAAACTCATATGGCAGGAAACATGACTTCTTGGGTGGCATGGCATGTGATAAACAACCTTGATGGAGAAGTTCTGAACTATGATGATGTTGTAGTCTCAGATATCTCTGCATGAATTCTTTAAGAATGAAACTACAATGAATGGATGGTGTTTCCCCCAGATATGGTAACAAAGTTTAGTTAAAGTTATATAAATATTGTTTTACTTGCCTGACTTTCGGTCAGGTCAGCGGTTCACCCACCTTAAGAAAACCACAACAAACCTTTCCATGCACTGAAACCTTGACCACAACCTCTACTCTTGTCTATACGCAAGTCTGAGGATTTGACTCCACTAACCCCTGATCTAATCCAGAAAGCATCCAAATTAAAGGTTTTGATTTTGTTTTCAAAAGTATAATGTTTTTGGTCGATTTGGCGAATAAACATTTCAGTTTAAAAGGTATTTATTGAATTTATTCTGACCTGATTGGATGGATTTTGAGCAATTATATCGTTAGAGGAGCCAATATTGTCTGTGGTTCATGTAAAACAAAGTGTTTTAATGGATTCAACGTATCTTATCCTGCTGTGTATGTATATAAGCAGAGGAGGGAGTTCTGTACAACCTCTCGTGAAAAAAAAAAATTAACTTGAGGGAGGTACTGCTGCTACTTTGGAAGGGTCTTCATTTTGCTGTACAGACAATATTGTAATATATGTACCCCTTGCTGTCAAAAAAAATGCTTTTATATGAAGGTAATAATGTTAAAGGCTGGAATATGATGTGGAATATAATATTTCATTCATTACTGCTTCTCCACTGGTGGCCGTATACTACACTTGCTATACTTGTGTGTGTGTGTGGAGCTGGAGCGCCTGGCCGTACTCTGAGCTCTGGCCAAGGTCTGCCCTGAGGACTGTGGTCGATGGCCCACCCTGCCAGACACTTTCTCTCTCCTACCACTCAGGACCACACACCTTCAAATGGACTCACTTTGTTATCACAAGCTCTCGCAGAAACATAATGGAGGTATCATGAGATGGAACATGCTTAGAACTACACATGCTATCAACATACGCTGTGTGTAATGGCGTGCTGCTAGACACGGCGGACTGTTTCCTCGCTCTGCTGCAGCAGTTGAACTTCTAGGTGGACTGTCTTCATAGACAATTGTTTCTTGAAACAGGGTATTTCTGGAAAAATATTGGGGGATAATGACACCTAAGATGAGTTAAAATTAACTCAGACTGAGGCTGTGAGGCTGCCTGTATTCGTCTCTCTGCGAATGCTAAATATGACGTGACATAATTAGCCCAGAGCAGACATTACACACGTGGAGGTATTACAGTATTAGAAAAGGAAGGGCTTATTAATAGCCCTTCTGGCTGGTGTTGTGTACTCTCTCTGGCGAGGCATCAGAACGGCCTGGCCGGGAAAACAGGCAGGTACAGTGATTCACTTTAACAGGCGACATCTGTAAAACGCCAAGGTAGTTTACACTGTGGCCGAGCCCGAATTAACGTGCTTTCATTGGAAACAAACACCACTTGCAATCAGCTTCTGTTGGCCACTGCACCAGCGGTGTGAACGTAAATATCTCCTTGCAGTGCTACTGAGGCAGGACGGTGACCTGCAACCATAGAATGAAGCAAGAGTCATGGAGAGGTTCACTTCAACGCCGGCCAAGACTCATGGAAGTGTAGAAACTTAATCTGCGATGCCGCGTCGCCAAGAGGATGTTGATGTTCTATGTGAATTGTTTGGTAAGGTACGTTATGGTATAATCTTAATGAAAAGTAGATATTTTCTTTTGGAGTCCAGCAGTAGTATCTACATCTTCCAGTGACTTAAGGCCCTTTCTTGTGGTGTCTGGACAGCTGTTTTTGGAGTCACAGCTTGGAGGGAAAATAAAGTCGGCCTTTAAGTAATAAGGGGAAATGTTTAATATCGAATGGCGCGCGCACAACCTAAACACACATTAAAAATAGCTCTTGGAGCTGTGATTACATAAAATTGCAAAAGGGGGAAAGTCAGACCATTGGTGGAGGCTGCGATGAGGAGGCTGTGGCTGACCACCGAGAGACGGAGACATTTCGTTTTTCCTCCATTCCTCCTTTTAATCAAGGGCCCGGTCCAGGATAAACAGTGCCTACCTACACTGCAGTTCAAACAGCAAGGGCCCGCTGAGACCCAAGCGATGATTTCTAAATGTTCACTGACAAGTTGGTTTAATTTGTGTGCTAAGTAGATGGAGGTAGACTTATATATATCTTTCTTACTTGGCATGCATACCGCTCTCCTGCTATTTCTCCACCTCTGTGAAACTTTATGGAACCTCTCTGCATGAAAAGCATACTGGCCCTCCACAAGTCCTGCCGTTTGGTTTATATATGCCATGCTGTGTTAAAGGTGAGGACAGGTCCAGCCGCCCGAGACCTGAACTGAGACTTGTAGCGGCTTCTTCATACCTACAGACTTGCTGACCATGACTGAGGACCTGGTGATGCTCCTGCTCAAACTCTACACTGGATCTCTCTACAGCCCGTGTCCAGTGAGGTTGGTACAGTACAGTTGCGGCCACCATAAACCCTGTCATTGTGTGGTCAGTTGTCAACAGCTGAGAGATTTTACAATAGCTGCTAGGCCGAGGGCGACAGAGTTCAGTGGCTGAACTGCAAAGTCAGCATTATAATTACATCGCACTGATGATCCAACTCCAATACAAGGTCACATGACGCCTCCGTTCACATGATGCCGTCACTCTAGGCAAATGTCAATAACAGAAATGACTGTGTGTCATGCCTACAGCGAGCGTGAGGAGGAATAAGTTAACTCTGCGCTGGCCGTGACTCAAATGTGGGGGTCACGACAGCCAATCGCAACCTGAATGAGCTTATACATAAGCTGCCCATTATGCGTCTCAGAAACTCAGTTTACTTGCTGTCGAGAACAAAGTATGCCTGATAAAGGCAGACGGCTCACTGGAGAAACAAGCCATTATGAGGAGGAGTTCGGCACTGTGTCACTGACAATGGGGCAAAACAAAAGGCTCTGTTGTCTTCTCCAGCCGGTTGCTTTTTTTTTTTTTTCTGTGGGGCTTTTGTGATGGATAATTGCCCTCCTCACATGATTTCATAATGCTGTGACTCGGCTTTCAGTCCCTGTGTAACACAATAACAAGATAAAAAAAAAAAAAAGAGGGGCTCTAAATTTGAATTTTTGACATTGTTTAGAAGTGGCCGCTTTTCTTCATTGTGGTGTATAATTTTAGAAAGATGTACGAGCAGGACTCTGACTTGAACCAGTCATAATACAGCCCGGAGCACAGGCAGGCAGGCCAGCTCCCAGGGTTCACTGGCTGTATTGTCCTAGGATAATCATTTAAAAGCACTCACACAACTGCACCATAGTTTATGGCTTTATATCTTATTGCTGTCTGAATATCAAATTCAAGTCAGATGGGAATACTCCAAGTCAACCCAGATTTCTATCTAGGAAGTTACAATAGCGTTTACCATTGTACAACTATATTACATCTGACATTTATATCTAATTTTTACTATTATTTTTAGCACTAAATAGTCATACAATAAAGCTTTTTTGTATAAAGATTCATAAGCTGATATTACCACCTGAAGTTCTTAAAAATGAATGTGTCATTCTTGCTGACAGCGGTAAAGTACAGTCTGCAGAAACAGACTATAAATGAGAGTCTGTGTTGCTACCCCAAGGAATGGGTTGAACTGTGAAAATGCACATGTACTGTACGTGCACAGGAGTAACCCTGGGGCATTGTCTATTAGATGCTTGGTAGGTATGCACTCTTTCTTTTGAGTCAGCAGAGATCAATCCGGGACAAGCCAGACGAGGAATGTATTTACTCCTCGAGGGAAAAAAACAACACTTAACTTCAAACAGAGCACAAATCACGTTATAATGTATGCTGGAATCTGACTAATCCAACAGCATATTGACACATAGGAATGCATATACTATAGTATAGCCGGGTAAGGGAGCACTTGTAAACACATTCTTAAAAAGAACCTGCATTCCAATATGTGCCGTTAAAACACGCATGCAGATTAAATGTGCTTGTAAAGAATTAGACACTTACTGTGCTTCTGGGAGTAGTTTTAAAGTGAAGGCAAGGCGCTCAGAAGCCCAGTTAAACAGAGGTGGGCGCTCCGTGTTGCTATTAAATGTGGCACAGGAGAAAATCTGAGTTTACGCCCAAAATAAATTTCATGAACTTTGTGGTTGTTCAGATCGGTTTACTGTAAGAAGTACTCAGATCCTCTGCTTAAGAGTCCTGAACTTGCATGTAAGTGAAGTAAAAGAGAGAAATATTATCAGCAAAATGTACTTAAAAGTACCAAAAGTTAAACTACTCACTGTGCAGAAATATGGCCTGTGTGAGTGCATTTTATTTTATATTGTAATAGTGGATTATAAATATTGATGCATCAATGCTACTTACAGCATTTTACTGTTGTAGCTGCTTGAGGTGAAGTTCATTATGTCTCCCTCATATACTGTTGGATATTTGAACATGTTTTGTATGTAAAATTGTAATCTGCATACTAAGAAGTAATATTTCTCAGATAAATATAGCGGAGTAAAAAGTACAGTCTTTACCTCTGAAATATAGTGAAATAGTGTACAGTAATGAAGTGAAGTAAATCAAATTTGTACTTGAATACAATGCTTTTGTAAAAGTACATTCCACTACTTGGTTTCTTTTTGTTATAACCTTGTCTTTGTATAGTTGTTTTGTTATTTTTTACTATTTTCCAGCCAAATCTTAATTGCATATGTACAATTACAAAGAACAGTAGTAACGAGGCATTACAAAATAAAAGTAATCACCAGATTAAGTTACAAAAAGATTTAATGTACTTTACTTACATTCCATGCAGTGTATATTGTATGTATTACAGTATACACTAGGGGTTTAATGACACACTGTGTGTTGTGAAATAAAATGATTATCCATCAAAATGAATTAGTGTCATATTAGGTGCCCAGCTCCTTAAATTAAAAATCGAACATTTACAAGCGTCCTTCCAATAACTAAATATGCTAATTAACAAATGTTTCACATACAGTATTATATTTGGTACACATCTTTAATGTTAAGTGTGTAGGTTTTGGAAAGCCATCAATGAATGAGGGTGTTCTGAACTGTGCCTTTGTGGCAACAATACATTTTAAATGCAGCAGGAAAAGCCATTCATGAATCCAAAATGAGTAAAAAGACCTAATGCAATGGCAGTTACTGGTGAGTCCCAGCAGCATGCGAAACAGAATTAGATACTTTGGTGCCGTTTTTATTCAAACAATCCACAACTGTGTCCAGAAATGAGGTTTCTAATGTGCCTCCTTTGAACGGCACACTCGCATATTGTTGCCTCTCCAACATCATTTTGCAGATGGCGGTTTTGGGATGTGCATTTCTGAATTACAATGACTCCTTTTTTTACTCCGAAAAACATTCCAGCAGCCTGCAAGATGAAATGTTGGAATCTGAGGCATGATGCTAATTTGAAGACAGAATAAATCTATAAATCTGACTTAGTCTCTCGCCCCGGGGATATACAGCCATGATAATTACAGGTTGACTTTACAGACATGCAGACATCTCTCATCTGTATTGCTAATAGTATAACCAGCAGGCTGCTACGTGCTTACTCAATGTCTAGCTGTAGGGGTGAGCAAAGGTAAGCTGTAACAATGATATCATTATAAAAGTAGAAATCGCTTTGGCTCAAATTGCATGTTGTTATGACAAAGATTTACTGCATGTTAAAAAGAACGATCTGTTTGTTGTTACACTGCGTGTCGGTTGTAGGATTATCCGTTCATTATCATTCACGAGTAATTCAGAGATCACAAATGGAAATAGCATTTGCAGAAATGCAAAGCCAGATGTTCAGTCAGTGCCGTGGCATTAGCTGGCAGCCAGGATTAAAACATAATTGTGAATACATTGCGACGCTGTGCTTGTCCCTCGCGAACAAACAAACAGGCATCCCCTTCCACTGGCAGCAGGACTATCTGAGGAAGATCTAACACAAAGCATAACGGATGATCTGGGAGGACAGTGCTGCATCTGGTTGCAGTTAAAATCTTGTTTTGCTGTGTCCTTCAGACTTGGTGCCATAGGCCCAACTGCTCAAGCAAGAAGAGTTCATATGGACTCAAAACCAACATGTGGTGCCTGGAAGACTCCCCACAGAGGTCAGCTTCAGGACTCACCGGCCCAGGAGACAATGGATCAGGATGGGGTGGATTGGATCGCTGGTGCAGGCCATGAAACGAACACTAGAGAGGCTTGAGACATTAAATGGAGTATAGGCCACGCGGGGAGCTTTATTGAGCTAGAGGTTTAGAGACGAAGCAGAATGTAGGTCTGCTCAGATTTAATATACACTGTTAAAAGATTTTTTCATTTTCCTGTTTCTCATGTTAGTGAGTTGAGATTTGTCAGCTGATTGGGTGGGCTGGATGAGATCCACACTGGAGACCAATCAGAGCAGGTGAGTCTCCCATCCAAACCAATCAAACCGAACTTCTGATACCAACATGCCCTCTCTGCTGACAACGGTTCCACCCTGGATTGGTCGGCCTTTCTGTCTCAACCTCTGCATTCGTGGGCATTCATCAGAGGCACATATATTGTTTTTGCATGGTGAGACTTTTCCGGGTATTTTTGCGGCCTCCTGCTTGCACACCTGGCGGAATTGGGAAAGTTTGTCTTGGGTCATGTGTGTTTACCCACCCCAGGCCCCAGAGGTGACCCCATCGCGCCACCGACAGGGAGGCCAGCACTTGCGTGTGGCGAGTTCCAAAGTGGCCAGGCTTGGAGAAGGGCCACACTTCCTGCGCTGCCTTTCAGCAATCTGGCCCCGCTCTGGCTGCGCTTGGATGGGGGGGGGGGACTTATTGGCAGGGCCCTGCAATGTTTTCAGAAGCACAGACTCCTGGCAGCATCGCTCAATATGATGGAGAAAAATGCCTGCTGCTAATGAAAGCCAGCAGTGTCTCTCGATTTGGACTACAACCCAAAAGGCATTATGTAACTGAGATACCGTAAACATTTCAAAATTGTCTCTCAACAAATTATCAGTGTTTATTTTTTTCCACATTATATCTGATATTTCTGAAACAGTTTGTAACTGAAGGAACTGCTTTGAATGAACCCTACGTTTCGTTGGAAACCAGTACATTTTTGCCTGCAATTATTTTTCTATTTCATTATCAAACAGTCTTTTGGCCAACAGATCTCAAGAGGGCAAGTAAGAGGCACAGTATTTGGATGCTGAGATGTTATATGTAAGGAACTCAACTTTATCAATAAATAATCAAAATGCAAAGATTGACTTTGTGGCTTCAGGTCAATGCTACATGTTTTATTTAGGATGATTTGAATTCAGTCACTGTGACAAGATCAAGATCCTGCCTTATCAGAGATGTGCAAACGCTGCATCTGGTGAATGCTCCTCTTTCACTCATGTTTTGATAGTGGTGTTTTTGGCCTGAGCTCAGTGCTGCACCTACACTACAGTATGTATTAGTCAAATATTTATCTTGTTCAGAAATACATGGCTATATTGAAATGGGAATAGGGTACGATGATTTAATGGGCACAACAGAGGGCCTTCATGGGTGCCAAAGATTTGCAGTTTTGGTGGTCTTCTCTCAGAGAGCAGACACCCGGAGGAGACCAGAGACCACAAGATGCCATGATTCAAGACCCATTGCGGGGACATGAAAGTGTGCAGAAGATGGAAGGGTCTGCATGGCAATTACTGATCATCAAGGCACATTTCAAAGGGTGACAAAATTGTTCAGAGTCTTGCATATGATGGATTTAAAGTTTTTTTTCTTGAGAGTTGGGGTGGGGAAGCAGCATGTTTATATGTCTGCACAACAAACTATTTAACTTTTATGAAGTTAATCAAAACTTACATTTATAATGCAGAGGCATTCCAACCTGTCCAACTTACATATTTGCTGTACTGTTTGCTGACTGCTGCCCAAGCAAAGTACAGTATAGCCATTTGATCCCACTGAAAAAACAGAAACGAGACATTAAAGACAAGTTCTGTCTCAGTCTTTATTTGGAATTCTAACTCTTCCTCCCTTTGACTTTTATGCTGCAGACCAGCATAGAAAATGTAATTTTCCAGCATGTTTAATGAACCAACTTTCACTCAAAATAGATTGAAGGAACGTTTCATCCTTAAAGTTTCCTCTGGAAGATTCCTTGCCGTGTTTCTAACGTACACATTGCACTTCATATATCACCATTAATGTCAACTGTTATAAACTCAAAAATAACATTTGTCCTGTTGTATTTTTCTCTGTGTCATGAAATTTGAGGAAATGTTCTAAAGTGTCTTTTGTGGTGTCCTTTGGAGAACCAGCCACAGGAACAGATACTTCCAGAAGGCACTACTAAAGTTACAGCATGAGGGGAATTAATCAATACACCCGAGTTCTGCTTTTTCACTTTAAAATGTAGTAACTCTTGATGACTATACAATTCCTTGTTTAAAAGCATTAAAAGTACTTGGAAATTCCTTCATGAAAAAGATGTCATTCATTAACTAATAATGCAGAGCTAATCTGTCGTAATTCAGCGGCAGAACATGTTTGCACACCTTAAAACACATGCTCACTGTGTCCTTTTTTTTTTTTAGAAACCCAAATTTATATTACTTTTCAGCACAAGGTGAGTAAACAGAAGACCTGGTGTTAATATATGTTGTCATTAACATAGTGTATTTCTAGAAAAGCAACAAGTATGCAGTGTTTTCATCCGAGGAAGACACATAATGAGCTATGTGTACATACTCTATTTGAGGTTTATTGTTATGTACTCAATTAGCTGTGGGCCCGCAAATGATTTCCTCCATCATGGAGAACAATAAGCGGCGCTGTTAAAAGAACAAAGTGTAGCATGTAGGATTTCTCACCCCACCTTTAATCCATGGAGGTGTGCTGCTGGATTTACCTGCGTTTGGACTGGCAGCTCAGAGCTGCTGTTGATATTCTGGGATTGCTTGGTTTGGAAGGGCAAAACTTAAACCAGGCTTAATAGCAATTCAAGTGTCCACTTCAAAAGAGACACTACTACTACCCGATTTAGGAAACGTTTTTTCATTAATTCCCTTTAACGCTTCCACTTTTACCATATGTCGCCGCTTTTGTGTTTGGTCAAGAAAAGAACCTGCGTAGCATTTTGATAATGCTCTGCAAACGTTCCTAAAGGTTTTATAACATGGAGAAACTTGGGTGGCCGTGATAAATGACATCTGACGTTTCGAGCCGCTTGCATTCATAACAGTCATTACATCAGCGTTCCCTAATGGTGGTTCTTATTTTAATGGGCAGGATTATATGAAAGGCCATGACGTTTATATTGAATCTGTTGCACCTAATTAGAGTGGAATGGTGGATGGAAGGCTCTGCTCATTCACAGACACAGTCCACCCCTCCAGATTCACAAATATCCTTTCCTCTAAAGCAACCGCAATGCTTTCGTGTTGTTTCAGGTACAGTATCTCCTCATTTCATTAAGTTCAGCAAACCTCAAAAACAAATAAAGGTATACTTGCCGTAATTTTCCAACGTGAAGTCAGATTCAGCAAGACATGAATTTCTCTGACTCATTTAATTATTCATTTCAGGTTTCACAGTATCAAGACTCTAAGAATTGACATTAACTTTTTTTGTGAGAGCTAAAAAGCCACAGGGGAGCCATCTGAGGCCCAGTGTGAACTGCTATTACAAAGTCTCTTAGCAGCAGCAGCGGTTATCTGCCCTGACCTTCTCTTATAACCAGGGCCAGGTTTCCCAAAAGCATCTCTGCGCTACAGTCATTTCATCTGAGTTTCACTGTAAGCTAATGTGTCAACATGATCTCATTACAAAATGCTTTTAAGAAGCTTCACAGGGCCAAGTGTCCTTCTGCCATTGGTGCAATGACATCAAGCAAGGCTGCACAGGTTTACACAGAAAGTATATAAGCCATAACCACTGCTTCACAAAACACTGTTTCATCAGATAGTCAGACTCTCCTTGCAAAAACAGGCCTCAAGGGAAGTGACTGAGTTGTCCCACACGCTCACTTTCTCAGCTGGAGAGGACAGAAAGACAGGCGTTCGCAGATGCTCTCTGTGTGTATGAATGTGCCTGTTTGATATACAAGTGACTCATTCCTTTCAAACAAACGCCTTCATTTTAATTTCAGTTTACTGTCATGACAGCTGGGAGATATAATATCACCAATGCAGATATCACCGCTTGCAGAGCCGAATCAGAAGACAGATGACTACCCACCTATTGAAGGCATGACTGAGTCTCAGGGCTGCTGCCAAGGGGGGGGGAGATCCCCTGCTGAACAATATGATATCACTTAATCCCACTCCTATTCCCCTAGCAGCCAAGCCCACATAGGCTTTCCACTCAGTAGTGATGACTGGGCTCTCTGCTGATGAAAGAGAGCAGAGGTCCATTAAACCTTGCGACTCATCGGCTCATCTGAGTAATCTGGAACAGGCACAGGGCTGGGAGGGCAGGCAAAGGAGACAGAAAAATGATAGAGACAAGCAACTGACAAACAGGGTTTTCTTTGAAAGTGAAGTTGAAATTTTCTAAAGAAATTAATATATATATATGTCTCAGTGTGGCCTTCTGCTCTGCCTGTGATGGAGCGCTGATGTTACTGTTTTATGCCAGACTTGATTGACTGTATTGAAAGAAGGTCTTCATCTACGTAGACAACTATTTAACAGTATTCCACCAAATCAATGCAAATCTAGGGGGTGCCATCATGAATCCAAAAAAATATAAAGTATAAATCTCTCCCTTTTGGTTTCTCATTTTTCCTCAAAGGACAAAACAGGCCAAATGATTTCCAAAGCATTTATGTAAGCTGTAGCGAAGAAAAAAAAAATACAATTTAACTTAAGATGGACTTAAGATTTGTTTGTACATGTACATATACATATATACTGTATATATGCATACCTGTGTTGTTGCTTGGTCTCATTTGTGATTTCGGCACTCCCTACGTTTCTATATGACTTTGTATGTTGCTGCGTGTCGTGATGCGAATCTACAGGTAACGTGCAGAGTGCTGAGATCACATGACCACTGTGAGTTTTGACAATCTAGTCATATCCCATTACCACATCTGCACCAAGCCCCCAGGAACCGCGCCAGGCTTTGAAGTCAATTTGACACAGTGGCCAAACCGTCCGTCGCGTGAATTCACACGGGCCCAAAAATGCTTATTTCCACACAGTTACACTGTGAAAGAGACGTCTGTAAATCAGCGGATAATTTTTTTGAGGTACATCAACTTAGTTATGACAACTGAGTTATTTCCCTAGGTATTGCCACTGTCGGTCATGTGAGTCAGCCCGAGGCTGAGCGGTTGGGAGGCACCGCTAGTGTGCTTGCTCTATGGGCCGTGTGATTGCGGAAACTTCGTGCGCCTCTGAGCAACTTTCACAGAATGATCAGGGCCCTGCCTCCGACGCCGTATCCACTTCTCTTTATACATCCATGATCTGCACCAATTACAGATGCCTAACGCTAAAGCTAAATCCCCTACTTCGTATAGTGTGGGAAGAAGTTGACAGTGTATCTCAGAGCAACGCCAGCTCTCAGATGTCAGTCGAATGCTACAGTAGGGAATACTGTTTCCACAAATACGTCCATAAATGGTTTTATCCTCTTTTGACAAATGAAAAAAAGCATGCAAGATAGCTGCAGCGTAGGCACCCTGGTGGCATAGGAGTTAGGGCGACAACCAACTACTATGTCCCCAGTTTGCATATGGCTAGAAACTGTTGTTGCATCTCTCTCTCTCTCACTCATGTCCTTCCCTCTGTCTGCTGTCGCCATACATACATGATACAGTAAAGGCATAAAATGCTGAAAACAAATAGCTGCATTTTCCTCACAGTTAATATTTATGAGGAGAAGTCAAAATTCAGGTTCGCTCGCACACTTACTACTGAATTCGACGGCCCCCTCCTGAAACACTACTTCACACTGCTTCACTGCTCACTTGTATCAGCTTTATTAAAATTGCAAATGTGCAGTACAGAGCATCTACTGTGGCTCATTTAAAAGTTGAAAGACTTGTTTCAGCCTGCAGTTTCTCCAACTTCCGGACTATATAGGTCAGGGAAACCTGCCAAAAGGCTTCCTGCATATTGGGCACACGTGTTATGCCACACATCGCTGACTGACGTTTGCTTTTTTTCTGGCTCTCCACTTCCACCCCTCTCATCCCTCCCCCGTCTCTCACCTCTCTGTTCTGCTCCGCTCTCCTGCTTCGAGCCTCCACTTTTCTCTCCTCTCCTCTCGTCTTCGTCTCCCCTTCCCTTGGATAGTCATTGTGATGGAGAGGTTAATCCGGCCGGCATATGGTTGCCATCGGTGGCAGATCACCCCATAATGGTGGATGGACAGTGTAGGCTAATCACGATCTTTGATCCTCCATCAAACCCTCAACTCAAATGAGGAGGCCCTGCCGCTCTGGAAGTCATTTCGGGCTTATTACTTAAGCCTCAGCGTATCCCCATTGTCTTTGCAAGCATTGGAAATGACTAGAGGCAGTGCTTCTGTGCAGTCAGCAGCGCAGGTATTTCCTCTAACTGTGCTGCGATGTTGGCCAACTTTGTGCCTTTTTGCTCTTTCAAGAGAGGCCAACTTCTGATGAGAGCTTTAATTTGATGTTGTTATAGTTGTATGGTTTCAACTTTGCCATTTCTTTGGCTTGTAATAGTCGAGGTTGTTTCCCATGCGAACTCATAGGCTGTTGGGCGACGTCCTAAAATGGCCTCCAGATTTATTGGTGAGCTTTTTCTCCCTATCCAAGCCAAAGCAAGAACATTACTCAGCAGCAATTACTGCGCAGTAACAGTTGACGGGGTCGCTGCCCGCCACGACCTACGCACATCCAAGAGTCAAGGTGTATAGTGATTGACTAATGCAGTACTTTTGAAAATGCACAATTACAGCTTGCGAACTTGGGTTTTGTGACGGTGTCATCTTGGCCGGGCTGAAACAGCACACCAACCAAGCTCAGGATTGTCACCAGGTCAATCGCGGACACCTCAGCAGTAATTAGAGTAAGACTTAGGGAGGGCATCAGTCACGTCCCTGTCCCAGTAACTCATGACCACCTTAGTGAAGCCTGCGCATGCACACAGCACCACACACACACACACACACACCTCAGTACCGTCTGCACACACGTGGAACCAGTCAGCGGACACTGAGCTTGTGCTGGTCTTAAGTAAAACGTAGAGGCTTTGAATGGATGATCTGTTTACAGGGAGAAGAAAGGCAGGCTATCACGTTGCCAGATCTGGAACACATTGATGTTGATGCTACTCCCATTGTCAGTTGAAACTGAGGATCTATTTGATACATAACAGATGATTCACAGGATATATACAAATAGTCTGACAGGCTACAGGCAGAGTCAGATCTGTGAAAGGCGAATGAGTGTAAGGTTGCATTGGTGCGATACAGTGACTGCCTCCACATGCTCAATTTCATTGCTTCTGTTGCTGTTTATTTGAAACCGGCACAGCTAATTAAAGGGCCAATTTTAAGTCAATATTTAGACCATAAATTCTGCAACAAATAAAACCTCAACAGGCATAAAACTCTGCATTCCTTTTTTTTGTGTGTGTGAGGTGAAGTTTTCCATCAAGATTAAATTAAAGTTTTTGACAGCTTTGGTCCAAGTCACTACTCCTTTTCATCCAACGGCCTCCCCAAAGGCCAACAAGTACTGGCAGATACGCTCACCTCTGAGAACTAGAAACAGGAGGGATATTTGACGCAGCCAGTGTGCCGGCGTGTGTCAGCTTTTCTTTTTCAGCCCGTTTTGAGGCACACCTTTGTGTGTTGCTGTGAAGTAAATGGATATTTTCCTCAAGGATACCTCACAGCAGAGTTTGTGTGTTCACCAGGAGCTTTCAGTGCGTGGTTGGAAGACAGACTACGCTGCAGACAGATCTCTGGTTTAGCTCTGGGTTTGCCTCTCCCCCCTTCTCCTGGCCAAAACTATGCAGATGAAAGTTTGGAGTGTAACAAAGTGATTAACAGTGGTACAGCATGGATGGCTGAGGTTTGCCATATTTCTCCTGCTGGGTGGTAACCTAATGGCCATATTAACATTAATTCAATTTTCTCCCATCCTGTCTGTTCAGAGAGGCGCTTCATTATAGCGGGGACATGCTGGATTTTTACAACCCGAGAGTGGGAAAACAGCAGACTGCACAGTTAGAGAGGAAAACATTTGAAAATGTTACGGGGACGCAGCAAAGTTTCCCAGGAAATGGGCGGCTGCTCTGTGATTCTTTGTCTTTTCTTTTTTTAATCAAACAGAAGCTGCGTTTTATTTTAAAGAGCTGTTTGTGCACATTTTCAAAATTAGAAATCCAGACCATATCCTGTTATTGAAGGCCCGGGTGTCTTTATTGCCTGGTGAGGCAGTGGCTCATGGAACTGTCCCTCTCCACATATCAGGAGAGTTTGGTGAAGGGGCAGCATGTTTAGTCATACATTAGGGTGAAGGACACTTAAGTGCTACCTGCTGTTAGCGGGAGAGCATGTGGACACAGCGGGGTTTTTTAGGCGTGCCTCAGAAAGTATGCACAATAATTTTGCCATTTACTGCGGTCTTGTGATGGTGCACTGCCGCTGTTATATTGGTTTGGAATGTACCTTTCTATTTTTGAGTGAGCCCACTCAGTGGGTTGTGGGCCACTGGCCCACTCATGACTTTTACAACAAAGCCCAGTGATTGGGTCGAAACCACTCGATGAAGTTGCCTTTTTGACGAAGGACATTTTTGAGGTGATTGTGTCAACAATTCTACACTGCAACATCCTTTATAAAGAAATATGACTGACAGACT
This sequence comes from Gadopsis marmoratus, assembly GCA_036023855.1. Taxonomy (NCBI): domain Eukaryota; kingdom Metazoa; phylum Chordata; class Actinopteri; order Centrarchiformes; family Percichthyidae; genus Gadopsis; species Gadopsis marmoratus. The sequence continues at coordinate 6,958 of JAVQJF010110574.1, read as the reverse complement.
GGACACTGAATTTCACCACAGTGTTTTCCCAAATTCTATCCAACAAATTGCCCTGTTGGGATTTAAAGGGTTTCCAGTTCAATCCTTAAAAATTAAGTGGAGATTGATACAAATATGATGAGGAAAATTATCTTTATTTTTTCTCTCCTGATTGCGATTTGACCACAATTTGTTATAGATCGTAGGAATGAGTAAGTCCCATTCATCTCTGTGAATGGAGCTTGTAATTACAGAACAGAGCAGTTGTGTTTAAATGGCAACACAGTTTGTAGTTTTTCACATAAACTGTCAGAAGCTTGAATCTGAAACGAAGCAAAATAAGCAATATTTCTGTGGAGAGTCCCTGCCAATAGCCCGAACAAAATAACAACTCCCCATCCAGGCCAAATGCTGTGGCTGCCCTGTTTATTTTTCTGGACAGAGTTCATCGATGGAATTTCAGAATTAACTGACAGACTTAAAAATATTTATTGAAAGGGCACCATAGCAAAAATGAACATCAGAAAAAAAAAAAGAATCAAAAAGCATCCATCATCGCCGTTAGGGGAGTACATGAGCGTGGTACAGCTGTCATTTCATTTCCACTCACGCTAGATTAAATAAAGAGCGAACTGCAAAAAATCCCTCTGTACTCTGGAGTCTCAGGAACTCTGGCACTCCATTTAACTGACCACATGTCAAACTGAGAATGAAAAAGGGTACACTGTAATTATGACTTGCCACATGACTCTGAGCAGTTATTAATGAAAATAAAATATATAAGTCCATATTTTGTCTTAGATCCCTGGAGCCTAATTAGTTCGGAAACACAAACATATTGTTGATATTAGAGTTATTAGTTGCCGTAGGATGACTGTGCCTATAATTTCTGCACACTGTACGCATGCATGAATATTGATCCATCATGCAGCGTCGGTAATAGTAGCTGCAGTAGTTGTACTAGTGGTATAGTTAAGCTTAAAACCTCAAAAGCATTTCATATGGGAGCTGGCTTTGATTTGGAGCTTGAATGGGGGAATAATGGGACGCAGACAAGCTGGGGAGTGCAGCCACACAAAGGCACCGTGCCTCTCTAAGGGGTCTGGCTGCCTGGCTGTCTCAGGGCCCTGGGCTGAGGTTGAGGCTGAGGCTATAAGGTTGGGGTTTCATGGAAGACAGAGCTGCATGGGGGTTAGTAATGAAAGGCCTGGATGGATGAGGAGAGTCAGAGGCGTGTCATCCTCTCCTGCAGCCTGACCCTCACCTCGGAGATTAGTTCATCACGGAGAAGTATCAGAGGAGCTTTGGGAGTGCGGGAGAGGAGGCTTGAGTGTGTGGGAGGGTTGAGCAGCGGGCAGACGGAGGTACTGTGGGGATGGGCTGGGGTGAGATGGGACACGGGCGGGGTGGGGTGACTTGGGGTTGTGGTGGCTCCTTTCTAAGCAGCACTCCTAAAAATAGATCCTTCCACTATTTGAGCATTTGGTCTTGAAAGGATGAAAGGGTTTTCTTTTCAAATCTAATAAGCAAAGCAAACCCTGAATTTGATGCTAGATTAAAGTTTGGTGAATGTATGAGAAAGGGCAACAGGAACTTTACACATCTTTTGCAATAAAAGGACATTACTAGGAAGTAGCTGCTGTATCTTCAGGACGCCCGAAAAGCCAAACAGGAGCTCTAATAAAGAAATAAAAGAATATCTGCAGCAGTTTGAGGGGGATGACGCAGCGCAATACAGCTGCAATAAAGTTAGACCGTCAACTACGGCTGATTTATTTGAAGTGGAAGGGAAGTGTTTAATACGAGACACATGGTTTCAATAGATAGCTGAAGTTCCATGCCCCAAACTGCAGAAAGATGTAAAACGGACTGTACAGGAATTGGTCAGTGATAAGTACATGATATAAGACAGACACAATGATGCCATATGAGTTCATTCTCAAACTGACTATTCCTTTTAATTTAATGTTGGTATAGTAACGTTGTAGTACCAGTGAGATTCACCAATTCAGATGTTTTTGCAGTCCTGTATGTTTAAAGTAATATTTTCACTATTTTAGTCCCTCTCCCACATGGAAGCTCGCATCTTTCTTGGTTATATCTACAGAGACAGACAGGTGCAAACAAATACACGCCGCAGCGTGCTCCAGGGCCTCTACTGTACACAAGCGTGGATGTCCAAATATACCAAGTCCCACACCAAATCTACTTATGCAGTCTTTGTTCAGTGTCTTGCACTAACACTCTGTGCCTCTGTTGCCAGAAAAATAAACACTATCACTCGAGACTGGGACACGACTCAGATAGTCTGGCACAGAGCAGCTGGGCAGCAATACCAATGTGAAAATCTAAACTCCAATCTAATCTCCAAAATGGAGACAAATTCTGAATATTATAGCAATAAAGCACATACGTTCAAGGGATTATTTACTCATTATATTTGAAGAGTTTGTCTGGAGTCAGGACAATTTCTCTTTCTTTTATTGGCACCTGATTTTGATTTAAACTTTTGTTTTAGAATTTTGACAAAAATTAGTTTTACTCACATTTTTGCCAGTTGATTATAGTTAGATTCAGTTAGTTTAAAAAATTTTTTTAATCTAGCTTCAGTGAAACTTTAGTCTGATTTTTGTTGTTCAATGTGTCTGTGTTTTCATTCTGGGACTACAGATGTTGCCATCTTTGATTATTAAACCATGGTTACAGGTACTGTTGCCCTGCAGTAATGGAATGCAGTTACTCAGTAACAGATAGGTCTAGGTTTAGCTCGAGACAAGCAGTTAAAACCCTGCATAACATTAAACCCAAAAAGATAATTTATCAAAAATCTGGGTGAACGTTTAGATAGTTGACAGCCAACAATAAAGCCAACAAGTTACCTCCCATCCAGTCCTAGCTACGTTAACGTTAGCTTACCTTTTTATAAATGCTGGCATGCTGGTTTTAGTTTGTACCTAGCTGTTTTAATGTTTTCTTTTTGCTACTTTTTGTTTCAGTGTTTCTACGATAAATGAACCAAACAATTCTGCTGGTGACGTTACTAAAACGCAGAATGCTGCTTTTCAGTGCAACAATCTAAGCAGCTACAGCAAACATCTCTATTGAAGAGGTGAATGAAATCAAGACCATTCTTAAACCTGTTTTTCCAACAAACGTTGACAGAGCTCCCGTGCTCTGTTCGGCAACACCCTGCTTCACATTTATACAGTTACACACATTCACACCTGGTAGTTGCAAAAATACCCAAAGTCATCAACTGTTGGCCCAATGCAGCTCTGCTGGAGTGGATGAGGGTTAAATACCCAGTGCAAGGCAACCTGACAGCCTTTCAGCAACTTTCTGCTCACAAATCTGCTTCTCTAACCTTTAGGCTACAGTTTAAATGACCAGTCCCCTGCTACGCTGTCTGCATGCAGGCCAGCTGCTAAATCAAACACTCATTTCTTACCGCTTAGCATTATGTTGTGGTGCTGAGGCTTCATTTCACAGACTTTTAATGGATGTTTTTTTTTCTGCTTGTTTATGGCCATGTGTGTGTGTTTTTTCTTGCGAGCTGAGAGAGAAGACTCCAAGAGGGAGGGAGAGCCATAGAGCGATGGAGAGCTGTGTGAGAGCAAGAGAGTGGGAGTCCTGAGATGAAACGCTGACATGGAGTTTCCTCATGGCGCAGAAACTGCCCGTGAGTTCGGAGGCGTTGTTGAGACTACAGAGAAACGCTTTCCTCGTTTTTGCTCTGGAGGAACTGACTGATCACTGGCCAGTCTGCTCGCTTTCGAAAGACAGTTGTCTCTGTAGTTTCCTGATCCGGACCAAAGCCCTTTGTGACTAAACAAATGGAATAAATTACCCAACTGGAGTGAATTATAGATTTTCCCCCTAGAAGTTGCTGGCATTTATTATATTACAAATGCCTTTATGTTAGGAACAGAAATTAAATGGGGAAGTCGTAAAAGTGAACTCCCAGACTTATGGCAACAGCCTCCATTATTCTGTTAAACAGAAATGCTCTTCTGGAAGGGTCAAGCCTTTATACTTCTGTATATGTTTATATCATTTTGAAGATCTTAGTTATTAGTTCAACCTGGTGACCCGACAGACGCTTTGCCTTCTGTCAGAGAAGACATTTACTACAGTGTCAAATGGGCTCCAGGCATACGCCTTTGAGCTCAGCTGCTACATCTGCTCTACATATTCATCCCAGGGCCTCTTTAATTCTTGCCCTGCGCCCACACTCACACTCTCCCACACACACACACAAACAGAAGACACACATACTGAGCACACATATAAACATGCACCGTGATTAAGGAAGTGGGGGGGAAAAAAAGTATTTATTTATTATGTCAAGCTTGAAGAGGAACAAGAGTTAGTAATCTTCGTTTAAAACAAGCAAACAGTTTTGAGTAAGCTAAAAATCCAATCTTATCTCAAGCATCCCAAACTGTAAATCAACAACTCACCGGCAGTAGAACCTAATGGCTGCAGTGTGCAAATATAACTGGTGATTGATGAAAGGCTTTACTGAATGTTCAGGCTACCACATTTATATTCTATCATGAATTTTACTGTATTTTATGTTGCAATGCAATATCAGTGCTGAAATCAATAGCTAATTAATTAATGAACCTATAAAAAGGCAATCTTGGTCAATTCACTCAACTCACAAAAAAAGCTAGTTTCCATTTACTCCTTGTGATACTTAGACATTTTGCACAAAATACATCAATTGTAACTGAGAAAAGGATTTTGATCCCTCACCTACCCCTGGCTTGGTGATACACTGACTCAGAACGATGGTTTGGCAACCATTTTGGTTTGTCTTGGTTTGATGGTAGCAAACTGTAGAGGTTTACTGAGTGTTGAGAACTTGGGCAGCATTTGTGGACATGTGTAGTTTCAGGTGCCAGCAAGCCGATGAAATACGAAGGCCGGTTTAGGTAACAAATCCGTGATTTTGGAGGCTCATCAGATGCCAGAAGACTGCACAGTGGTTTATAATGCTATAAGGCAGGATTAATTTTTTTATCATTAATCACAATGATGCAAGGTAAACAGTCGAACATGACACTCATAGTACAACATTCTTGTGACAAAGTAATTGATTGGACAATGCAGCACAGTCTTGGAAGACAATGCACTGAGTTGCAGCAAAAGTTGAGCCAGGTCAAATGTGTATTTGGCCATGCATTTATTTGCCTCTGCCCTTTGCACTGGAACCACCAAGTGATAATGTGTTAACTTGGTTGTAGTGACTTGACTTGTCTACACAAGTTAACCTATAAGCCACTGAGGGGGCTGATATACCGGAGTTGGCCCAGTTGATGCGTCTTTGGTGTAATATAATTAAATAAAGAATTAACTTTTCCAAGTAGTTGAATAACCATACCGTAGGGCATTTATTGATTCATCATACAGGCTTTTCTACCATGCAGATGGCGATCCATATGAACATTTACCCACCTACTGTGCGACCAGGGTATTAGCGCCAATGAACATCCATATATACACATACAAACATACAAACAATACATTATGGCTGTAACATTGGTGAAATCTTTACCAGTGCACAGCCAGCCCATGCTCCAGTTGAATCCCTACAAGCAGATATTTATTAACTTATTAGTGCATATTAAACTCACAAAACCTCATGACAAGGAGCAGGCTTTATCTCTTCTATTCATTTTAAAGGAATAGATACTTGTGTGTGTTAAGTATGCACTGTCGCCTAGCGCTTGCTCATGGTGGAATTGTTGGGTCTGTACCTATAGAGTTGGCTTGGACTTGCTATGAGATAACTCTGTTATGATATAGCGCTATATAAATAAAATTGAATTGAATTGAATTATTTCTGGTGCAAATCACTGACATCTTCACCTCAGCTTTGGTCACTCGATCTGCCTGCAAAATGTTTCCTGTCACAAATGTAGTCACTGACAGGGTGTTTTTGTGCTTGGAAGATTTCTCATGTTGGCCAATGTGCAATACTAAAATCTGAATGGTACACTTTACAAAAAGCATGAGTTTGCCCGACTTTTCTTTAAATAAGGGATGGTCTCCTCCCATTTGGCTAAGTACTTGCATAGAGTTTTAGCTTTTTTGGAAGGTACAAGCGTCTCCATCCCTCTCCCGTTCATCGGTATTCCCCGGAGGGATACACTGCCAACTTGTTTTTTTAATTAGGGCTAGTATCATTCTTCTTCTTTTTAGAAAGGTCAAAAATACAGGAGGTTCACAGGAAAATCTCTAAACAGGAGGACGGAGGGATAGATGGGAAAATATGGGATAATCCCGGGAGAAACGGGAGGTTATTAACATGATGGTGATCTACCAGCTCTTATTTATATATTATTATAACTGCATCATAAATCTCATGACACAGGCAGCTACTGATAACATTACGAACCAAAAATGTTAATATTGTTAATATAGGCAAAGGCGCCAGGTGTGGATGAGATTCGCCCTGATGTGCTGAAGGCTCTGGACACCGTTGGGCTGTCTTGGCTGACACGCCTCTTCGGTGTCACGTGGAAGTCGGGGACAGTGCCTGTGGAGTTGCAGACTGGGGCAGTGGTCCCTATTTTCAAAAAGGGGGACTGGAGGGTGTGCTCCAACTGTCGTGGGATCCCACTACTCAGCCTCCCAGGGAAAGCTTACGCCAGGGTGCTGGAAAGGAGACTCCGACCGATTGTCGAACCTCGGATCCAGGAGGAACAATGCGGATTCCGTCCTGGTCGCGGCACAGTGGACCAGCTCTTTACCCTAGCAGGGCAGCTGAGGGGTTCATGGGAGTTTGCCCATCCAGTCCACATGTGTTTTGTGGACTTGGAGAAGACCTTCGACCGTGTCCCTAGGGTGGTCCTGTGGGGGGTACTGCGGGAGTATGGGGTACCGGGGAAGCTGTTACAAGCCAGAAACCGGTGGATTGTCCCCTTTGGGTTGGGAGCGAGTTGTTGCCCCAGTCGAAGGAGTTTAAGTATCT
>JAVQJF010110572.1:0-19887 GCA_036023855.1 Gadopsis marmoratus | reverse complement strand
CCCCCCCCCCCCAACCTGGCTGATGCCTTTTCATCATAATTTATACTCCATCTGCCGGCTCAATCAGCACCTCAGAGACACCCAGCTCTATTTGTCCACAGATTGTTCCTAATGGATTTTGCAGCACCTTTCGATGACCACGGTAACAACACAAACACTGCTCTGACCCATCCGGAGTTCATCCTCCTTTGCTCTGTAACTCTTGCTGTAGATACAAGCGGAGTCAGATGCCACTGCATTTCTCAAGGCGCAGATACATGTGTGATAGTGGGTCCAAACGGAAGACATTAACTTGCAAAAAGTTTTTCTTTCTCCCCTTGGTGATCTAAGGTTTCGACACTACAGCCCATTTGGACGGTGTTCTGTTGTTATTCACAAGAGGACGCATGTTTTTAATGGCGCAAACATCAGTGGAATCCTACAGCATTTTTGCTTTCCCCCTCAATTGTTGAACTTGTGACGTGAAGTCAAATGTTTGCTGAATATGCCAGATAGATTTGGCTGAACAATCGTGTGTATTATTTCAACTAGAGCTATGGTTTTGCACCATTCAGGGCAATACGTAATGAAAAAATGTGTAATTACACCTAAGATGTTTTAAATTGTGCTAATTCAGTCCTTTGAGTTTTTGTGATTCACCAGAAATGTGCCTTGGGGCAGTGAAATCTCTCAGAAAATATTTGGATCGCAGCTGGCTTTGAAAGCAAAATATCCTCCCAACAGAGCACAATAAGACATATTTCAAGCTCAAGAATAATCTGTGACCTGTTTCTGACTGTAGAATTAGGTATCCGTTATTGGACACGTTTGAGTAATCAACCTTTATTTCGCTCTTTAAGTTAAAGTAAATGATAATAAAAACTGAAAACAGAATTGGACACGAATGATTACGCAACCACAAAATAATAAATCAGTGTCAAAGTAAAGCAATGGCTGAAAAAGATCAAAATCAAAATATCAATATCAATATCTGCCCTTCTCACAATACAAACTTTACAACATTTAAGGACAAGAAACACAGTCAAGAGAATAAATACAAATGCACACGTTCATGCATACAAACATGCACATATACAGTATACACACATAGAAATTCTGGTACATTGTATCAGTATATTATATCAACAGTACCATGTCAGACTTTCCTGCGACTTTATGGTTGGTAGAGTTCTTCCATTTTATGTTACTTTCTGCTTCTCCTTCAACATTTCAGATGCAAATATTGTGTTTTCTACTCCATTACATTTGTCTAACAGCTGTAGTTGCTAGTTACTTTGCACATTCATATTTTAAATAGAAAACATGCGATCGTCTCATAAAATCCAATCCACTGTTGTTGAAGAAACTACACAAGAAAAAGGTTAACAGTAGCTCCACCTTGATCAGCTACAGCTTTAAAATATCACTTAAATGTTAACAGTAATAATTACTGAAACATTTTGATTGCAGGACTTTTCCATGTATTTTGCATTCTGTTGCTAGTTGCAACCACTACTGACACAGCTTGATGGCAGTTTAACTGACATTGTTTAATTCTCTGTTTTGTCAGATCTGTGACCAAATAAATATTGACAAGCATGGTTTATGTACTGCCCAAATGCCCTTGGACCATTCTCTGAAGTATTCATTTTATTATAGCTCTTTTGCAATTGTTGATTTGTGTTTTTGGTAATTTAACTTTTCTGCAATCAGTGTACTGCCAAGATGTCTATCTAGCTATCTGAAGCTAACGTGTTGCTAACACACCAGCATAAGTAATTGTTAATTTACTATTTGCTTTTTTGGTTTTACTTTTGTGGACTGTACGTATGTTACTATGCTAATTACTTTGTTGTACTTCCTATGGGGTAGTAATGACTGATCATACTTATTTTCTTCTTAGTCTATACTTTTGTGAATTCAGTTTTCTTCTTACTGTACTCATTACAGTACTCATTACATATTTATGTACATATTTATCTCCAGTGAGGGTTAGCAGTTTATGATATTGTTCCTCTCTGTTTTGTAATCACCACTAATGTGGCTATTTTCACTGCTTCTCAAATGCTTCCAGTCCAAATGTTAAAGGCTGCAATGACTGAGATGAAAAATGAATATTAGACAGCAGAAATTAGAGCATTTTATTAGCCTCTCTACACAGTTCTGTGTCAGGACATTAACATTATGGGTTATGGCAATTAGCAGTGCTTGTTCTCTCATACTTTGTAAGTACCCAGAACCCCTTTGTGTTTTTAGCATTTTTGGGAAAGCTGTGATTTTCTGTTGACATTCTGGATAGGTCTTTACAGACTCAGTGGGACGTTTGGCTTTTTGTTTGTTTGGTCTGGTCTGTTTCCTAACAAACCAAATTTTACAACCTGAGCCCAATTGGCCCATATGACATATGTCATGCCAGTGATTTTATAAGAGCTGCGTGTGTGCGCGTATGTCTGGTGTTTGGAAAGCCATGAAATGCACTAATTGTTTGTTGAGTTATTCACTTTTAATCGCAGCCCTCCTGTGTGGAGGCATCAAGTGTAGGGATTTGTTTGCTGGACAGCTGTTTGACTTCCATAAAGAGAGCGCACCAGCTCCTCATCAGTACGCCTGTCCATGCTGGGTGATCAAATGCCAATCAACACATGGAAGAAGAGACGATGAATAGGTCACGGGTCACACACATAAAGGGAGAAGGAAAACAATACATAAAAGAAACATTTAGGTTTGCCTTTTATATTTGATTGAATCAGAGTCACTGTTTGTTTTATCAGTATTTCTTAAATCAGTACTGCCGTTGTAGTTTTTTAAAGGAGTAGTTGGACATCTGCTTTCTTGCCAAGAGTTAGATGAGAATATTGATACCACACTTCTACATGGTAAACATGAATCTACAGCTGGCAGCTAGTTTGCTTAGTTTAGCAGTTGCCAGACAACCGGTGGAAACTCCTTGAATTAGTTTCGGAGCCCACCAACCAGTTTTCAAATGTTGTGTATGTGTGTTTTAGCAGCAGACTCATGATGTTCATCAGAGTGTAAGTTAACGTAAGAATGCTTTTCTCTTTGATCCTTTACCCGTTCACTCACACACACACACACGCTGCTCCTCTCTCTAGTTGTTGTCAGATGTGATATCCGATACTGCGTACAGCCCGGCTCGCAAGATCTCCTGCTCACTAATGACTAAACATAGCGTTGTACGCTAAGCCCCTCCGTGGCTTTGGAACATCTTACTAAGTGACGTGATGGAGCTCAGCTTAAAGACGATGCAAGATGAGAGATGGGGAGCCATTTAGGGGCTGACTGGCTGGCGACACCGGCAGGAACAGGAGGCACCTGCACATGGTCATGAGACAGCCTGCCTGGGGCCCCGATGGAGACTTATGGGTGCTGTCAACGGTCCAGGGCCGTGTCCTTACTGTCACGCCACATGATGGAGCCCAGAGAGATGCTTTATAATCATGCAGGCACACTCCCTCACACAGCAGGCACCGTGTTTTCCTCTCCGTTCAGTCTCAGTGAAATGAGTGATTCTAAAATAAGACAAGTTGAAATTATTGAACAGGATGGAATATAAGAAGATTTATTAGGCATAGATCAGTCGTTAATCATTAACAGGGACACCATTTGGGTTTGTAGGCTGTGAACAACCCTTTGTCTGGTGTTTATCCTCCTCCAGAATCACATGAAGAGCCCTCCATTGGACCATTTGACCTTTGACCTTCTGGGAAAGAGCTGCAGAGCATCTGGACAAATTAATTTATTAATAACTTTATCAACATATATAAATGCAGACTTAGTGTTAATTACCCTTAACCAGTGACTCATTAATATTCGTGGATGACGACTTTCTTTTAACACTTATAACTGCAGATTTGTTGTTTGTTCATTTTTATTAATGATTCATATTTGTACCTGCAGAATTTATGTTTACTATCCTTTATAAATGACTTGTTAATATTTACAACTGCAGACATTATTATCAATTACATTTATTTAACTGCAGACTTGGTGCTTGTTTGAAAGAGAAAAACCCTTCAACAGTGACATTAATTCCTTTTTTCTGCTATTTTCTATACGAGTTTCTACTGCTTTACCAGTGTAAAGCAATTTGCTTCTGTATGACATTATTAATCAGGTAAAAAACAATAGAAAGATAAGATAGAGTTTAAGATAAACACACTCCTTACAGGTGTAAATCTTAGCTTTTTACAAACTATACAACTTCATAGCCGGATGTTCAAGGGTAAAATCACCACAACAATAAATGTCATGAAGTTCAAAGACACTGCAGTTTGATGAAGAAAACACACTCAACAAAGACTATATTCATCAATCAACCATCTGCTTCTGGCCAGTTGTGCGGTCAGAAGGAATCCCTGGCATGTGGAGTGTGATTTTAAGGAGTGCTGGAAGCAGCCACCTCTTCAGTCTTGCTCAACAACACAATGCCGTCGACTCCCTGAATGATCTAACTTGCCTCTATGGGATGACTATGTAAAACCCATGGAGACACTGAGAGTCCGTGGCATTCTCCTCTAATTAATCAGGGCGAGGTGAGATCAAACAGCCTGCATCACTCCCACGTCAGGGTGGGGGGAAATACTTGAGCTGGGGAATTTAACTGGTTGTTAGGATTTTGAAGCAGAGAGAAATGTTTGTCTCTCTTGCTTATGATTATGTTTTTCATTTTGATTTTTAATAAAGTGATAAGCGATGATAACCAAACGCACACATATCTGGGTCCTGAACCTCACTTTGTATGGGTGGGTGGCTTTATTAGTCCAGATGCATGCTTTTAAAAAGCTTGGGAATCTACTGTGCAGTCTGTCAATTTCAACACCTGCGTTTCACTCCTTCATAAAAACCACCTTGTTTCACTCCCAAGGGTGACTTAAGGGCATGTTAGGGGCCATCCCTTCAGACTCCAAAGGCAGGTTTCTCCGGCATGCTGACATCCCGAAGGTCATCTGTGTTTATCGAAGGATCACCATCGTCATGGATTCTGAGGACTTTGAGCTGACCTCATGTTTACCATCAAGATGATTGGTTGCAGTTGAACACGACCTCTGATTATGTAACGCCTTATCATGCTGTTTCTGATTTAATGAGGTAAATGTTTGATTATCTGAATTGTTGTAAAGCAATTCCAAATTGATCTTGAACTGTTAAAAACTGTCCATTTGCATTCAGTGTTCAGTAAAATTTGTCTCAAGCAGCCAGCAGAGTGGATTTCACATAATTTCGAACACCTGCCCCAAAGTCATATCAGCTGTACTGTAATTCTCCAAAATAGCTTCATTATAATTCTCAGCTGTAATAACTGTCACTTCAGAATGAATACTTACCGACAGTGTGAAGTTCGCTGTATTTCTGTTACTGTGATGAAATCAAAACTGCATTTTTACTTTCACTGTATTTCACATCCTACATTAACACCCGTGCGACTCCCTGTAAGACTGAGGATGTATGTGCCTCCATTTCTCTTATATCAGCAGACTTATGTGCCCGAGATGTGCACTAAAACTTTAAATGAAAAACCTGTTGACACATCCACGGGGACGAGAGGAGAGCTTGTGGGACTGCAGTTCTCTCTTCGGTCAGCTGGCCCGATAGCTAACGGGCTGCCATGAGGTGTTTAATGGCTGCGTGAAGTTCCCACAGGGGAATGGCTGCTGGGAACATGGATGAATCTGGCCCCCTCGCTCCCTCCTGCTCTACAAACACAGCTCCAGCCCAGTGATGGATGAAACAGGCTGGAGCCTACCTCTGCCTTATTTATGGGAGCAGAAAGCGCTCTCCCCGTCTATCCGCACACGGCGCAGTGAATGCCATTACATGGTGGGGGGAAGGAAGAAAAAAAAAAGACATCTGACATTGAAATGAACTACATGCTTGTAACAGCTCTTCTGGAGATAGGAAGTGATTGCAGTCTGTAATATGGGCATTCCAGAGGTGGAAGCGAGGCAGACCACCAGAACTATATGGAGCTAGTCTGCTGTTCCAATCATGTTCATCGTCTATAGGTTGCTGATCCAGAGCCCGGGAAGGGTTGTTGACCTGCAATGTTCTCCAGGAAAGGGTCAGCAAAGGATGTGAACACCTCAACATCACCCCCCACGTGTTTTCGTTGAACATCTCATTCGAAACCCGTGGACATTTAGACCTCCACTCGTAAGGCCTGGTCACACCAGACAGTGGCACAGAGATCTCCTTCTTCATTTCTTCACCAAATATTTGGTTGTAATTAAGTAATTGGTGACAGTGACTATTTGCAAGGCTAATGAACTACTGTAGCTGGTGAGCTAACTGCCACCTCGCTAGCCAGTTGGAAACATGCTGGTAATAGTCAATCACAATAGCTGCAATAGAGATTCTTTGTATTCTTTGTATTATCGCTACTGTGATGTTTACTCCCCCCGGAACTTTATTCTCGTAATTGTGCAGCATTCTTGAACAGGTGGAAAACTGTTCTCCTAACAAGTTTGCTAACTGACAGTTAGGTCATTAGCTTGCTATTGGAGCAATAAGTTCACACAGTGTGTCTGTATTTTTTCCATGGACTCACAGAGGTAGTAACATAGAAGTGGATCGTGTAACACAGCATACAAGGTTCCTCCATTTTGAACTCAGCCCTGCCAAGACTGTTGACGATGCAGTTGGTCAAGGGTGCAAATTTGTGTGCCAAAGTTGAACTTGTTTGTGTTTGCTCAGATGTATCATGCTTCCACAAGCAAATCCACTGATCCATTAAAACAGACTGACAAGCACATTCGTGAGGTCAGGCATCGATGTTGGGATCATGGTTGGTATTTCTGTTCATTCCAAAGGTGCTGGTTGGGGTAGAAGTCAGGACATTTAAACATTGTCAGGAAAGGGCCTTCCACAAACTGTAGCCACAAAGTTGGAAGCACACTATTGTCTAAAATATCAGTGTGCGCTGTAGTATTCAGATTTGCATTAATTGGAAGGAAGGGACAAAAAACAAGAGAGGTGTCCACATACTTTCTCCAGTTCATGTATGGGTTGTGTGCTGGTCCTGGGTGGGCCATTGGTGCCTCAAACTGTGACCTGAGCAATGTCAGACCTGGAGTCTGGTCACAGCGCTTGATGGGCATCTGGACTGTTGGCTGCAACAAGGCTTTACAAGAGGGTCTGCGTTTTTGTGACTTTAAAGTGGTCAAGTCAAGTGGCTCTCCCACTCCTGAAATTCCTTTCACACAAAAGCAAGTTTTGTTTTCAACACTGCAGGGTACACGATTACGAAAGCTTACTTAATTAACTTAAAGCTCATGAGGAAAGTATGCTCGGAATTGTAAGTTGTACTGCACTTGCTTATGTGTTTTTTCTTTTAGTTTCAGTTCAACACCTCGATAAGTGTTTCATCGCCGTCCAGACTGAGACTGAGTCTGAACCAGACACAGAGAACATCAATTACACTGCAGAGATTGGAGGGAAAACAGCACTGGGTGATTAATTGTTGACACAACAGCAATCAGGTTTTATTTATTGGATGTATCTCTGAATGTGTTTTGTTCTTGCCAAGTTGCTGCAAAATATGATCAATCATGTCATGAAAACCCCGTCCCCATTGATGCAAGCATTTTTCAAGAAGGTGTTTAGCCTTGCTGTCTGGCATATGTCATATGTCATTTGGTGTTGAGCAGCGTTATTCAAATTTGTGGGAAAAAAGTTTGAAAGTTTTGCAAAGTAGAGCAGAGACATGCAAGATTCCCTCCAAAGCCAATGATACGGTGATTGAGGCACCATATACAGTAGCCTGTGATGGTTTTGTAATGCATTTAATTATCTATATTCTTCTTGGTCTCTTGACCGCAAAAGGGCCCAGAGGCATCTGCTGGGTGAATCAACTCTATCCCCATCTATTCGTCTTCAGCGGAGGTCGAAAAAATTCTGTTTGCCCTGTGTTCCTTCCTGCTGGTTGAGATATGCTGACTAAGGGAGCCATGTCAGTGCACTGTGATAATAACATGAAATGATCCAAGGCCTCTCTGAGCAACAGTGAAATTCAGGTATGTGAATTCAGCTGAACAAAACCGGGAAGGACGGAAAAGTCAAGGAAGGGATTGTCTCGCTCAGTATTTTGTTAAAGCAATAATAGCACATAATTTTCGATGTTGTCAAAGTTATAAATCATCATGAACAGCAAAAAGAAAGGGGGCGGATTATTTTTGAGTCCTGTCCCAGGCGCCTACTGATCTGAGTGAGAATTTGGAGATGATGAAAACACTTAATGTTTTAAATGGAAAAGTTCTCCGCAGATAAACAGATGGTAGACAGCGAGTCATAAAAAGAGTCACTTTCTCAGAACTACTTTATGAACAATTAGCCTTAGTTGTCATAAGTCAAATTCCTGCTCACGCCCCAGTATCGGACTACTCTGCTCTCACACCACACATTTCCCTGAGAAGACGCTTTCTATGAGAAAAGTGAACACAGCATTTAATTGTCGTGCCCAGCTATCAATTATGCTTCGTTGAGCAGAGTGAGGGCTGCCAAGCTCAAATTACAATTTTCTTGAGAAAAAGATGACGTTTCTAAGGACGATATTACTTTAGAGCAGCGTAAGTGATGACAGATACTCCCAGAATCCTCTGTTTCACTTTTAACCAACCTAGATTCAGGGACATTATTTTTGATCACACAGAAACAATGTACTTTCCAGTACCTTCTTGGGTCAAGACTGGGACACTGAATTAGAAATACAGTTCCAGAGGCTCTTTGACATCTGATAAGGGCTGGAGAGCTGAATTGATCCTGATCTTAAACTCTCATAAGCTGGGGAGATTGTGTAGATATCTGCCTTACCCTCTCCTGGGCCGTGCACCCACGGCCACACGGATAGGAAGCAATTTCCTCTGCACTTGGAGCTGATTGCACTGAGCTGGTCCAAGGAGGTCAGAATAAAGCAAAAAAAAAAAAGAGAAAGTAACTGAAGCCCGATTAATCAGCAGCAGGCTTCAAAAATAAAACAGCTTCCATGTGGGAAAAAAAGTCTGAATTTACTGACTGACTCCGTTTACGTGGACAATAACTTTCTATTATTAGGAATATGACAATACTCAATACGACAAATTTGATAAGAGTCATGGAAACAGCATATTCTGTTTGAATATTCCAAATTAGTCCTTTCTGATTAAGACATGTAGGATATGTCTTAATCAGAAGCCGACATTTCTGGCAGGAAGGAGAAACACAGCTACTTTTAAACATTGCGAAAAACCACATGCACAAATACGGCAACACCAACTTTTTCAAGAAGGTGGTTGAACGAATGAAAGATTGCATTCGCACGGTCGACAAGGCTGCATGTAATTGGGAAAATTTGTGGAATTTTCATGAGCCATGTAAACAGCTTAGTAGGAATATTGTCTTTTTTTTTTTTTAGCCTACTCACTGTTTATATCTATGTTTGTATCAGAGGAATATTCAAGTGAAAGATGCGGCACTGTAATGCTACGCCGGTGCCCTAAAATAACCTCCTCAGTTGAGGAACTATGACATAAACATACAAACAAGCACAAAGGCACCGGCCTGTCTGTGGAAGCAGCAATGAACCCTTAGGGAAAAAACTCCAGTTTGATGTTCTGGGACAGAAACTACGCCACTGTTTACTCAACCCTGTGCAGTCTGTTTTGCAATGCCATTGAACTGAGCTGAGCTGGTGTCTGTGGTTTTCCAAGATAGGCTACACTAGATACGATATCCTCCTCAAGGGAGGGTAGGGCTACTAAGCTAAGGGGAGGGAGCAGGCTGAGTTGCTAAGCCAGTGTGCCGAGTGGTGATATGATGCCACAGAAATGAATGCACATAGGACAAAGATGCTGTTGTCGCCCTGTCCAGGGAGCTTTGTCATGATCAGAATCAGCTGTAATGCGCCAAGAAGTGTCTGAGTGGTAGGGAAGGAAGGGTATAGGGCGGGATGGTCATGAGTCATGGTCTGGTTGGCACCACCACATTAATACAATCAGCATCATTGTGGGTATGATGACATCAGGAAAATTGGTTTGATTCAGTCTCCATCTTTATTTCTGTAAGGATGCAAAATGCGAGGGGAGGTTTTGGTTAGAGACTGACTACTGCCTGTCATAAATCTGTCTCTCACGGGCTGCATAATCCCCAACTTGCCATGTCTACCACGCACACAAATTCTTCGCTCCTGTTTAAAAATCGTCCGCGGCAGATTTAATTGTTGCCGTGCGCTCTTAAAGGAGGCAAGCTTTAACGATCCCTCTACTCGTTTTATTTTTTCAGGAATGCCTTACTGAATTGACTCGCCTTATTGAAAACAGGCTTTAGCTCAAGTGTTTTGGGTGACCACCGGTTTTCATGCGAGTGTGTGTGTTGTGTGTGCACATAAGAGTTTCCATGTGACTGTGTTGTGTGCATGGGTGTGTTTCTGTGAGCTTGTGCTATACAGGTTATGCCTGTGTGCCAGTGTGCACACATGTACAATATGTGGCTAAAATTGGAGAGACAACCCTGTCCAATACTCAGTAAATGCAATCCGGTGTGCTCAAAAGGCATCTGCTAGATGACATGGGTGTTGAGAGGATATATTTTAGACATGATGAAAAGAGGCAAGTCCTTTTGTGCTCCACCCTGGGAGGGAGTGCTGGGCTGGGCTAGTTAAGACCTGGGTCACTGTCTTTGGAAAATGACCAGTGAGGAGAGATGTGACTCAGCAGCTCATTTCATATGGATTTAAGCAAATTGATTAAACGTGTGGACGTCAAACAGCAAAATGGGAATTTGTTGTAACTTCTGAAACTTCTTGAACATGCTGTCGGTGGCTTTCCTCTGCTAGCCTTAATTTGACAACATTTTATTTAGTTTTGTTAAACCAACTTGTTGCACGAGAGTTCATTTAATAAAAATTTTTTTATTGAACAAATTAAAGTCTCATTGCTATTATTGCAGACATATCTGAGCAAACCATGAACCCTCGACTCGCCAGGGGACTCGACTCTTTTATCCAGCTGTGACTTTGATACAAAAGTCTTGGGTTTATGGGAAATGTCTGTGAAAGCTAAACATCATCATTTTTGATCACTTTTTCAAAACCCTAAAGCAAAGACGCATGCGTATATAGACACATGAAGCGAGTCACATGACGGAATGTTGAGAAAGGCTCTGTCCCAAGGCTGGACCTTTGGTTATTAGCAGTTTAGTTTACAAAACGTCAAAGGGACGCAGACGTTTTGTGTGTGGAGGAACTGACATTGCTTATGTCAGCTTTCCTTGAGTTGTCAGTTTCATTGACCTGAAGCTAATTACAGAATGACGGCTTGTGTAAACTCAATTCAATTCAATTCGATTTTATTTATATAGCACTATATCATAACAGAGTTATCTCATAGCACTTGATGCTACATGTGTATCAACCTTTACAT
Source organism: Gadopsis marmoratus (assembly GCA_036023855.1). Classification (NCBI taxonomy): domain Eukaryota; kingdom Metazoa; phylum Chordata; class Actinopteri; order Centrarchiformes; family Percichthyidae; genus Gadopsis; species Gadopsis marmoratus. Next base: position 8,497 of record JAVQJF010110572.1, on the reverse strand, counting down.
GCCCCCCTCAGTCGCTCACAAAATAACATGCACGTACCACATAATTACACCACACACCACACACATTTCATCGTCATCTCTTTTAAGTGTCTGAAAAAGTTGGTGAGTTGGACACTGAACCTTCGCAGAAGCCTATTACCAAAAATATCCACAAGCCAAACATACAGCAAATATCTCTCTTAAAACACGCCACTGAATTGATATTTTCGTTGATGTTTCTGCAAGATACGAAGTCCATAAGGTGGTGATTAAGCAAGGAAGTGCGCTCTGCCTCCAGAACCTCGGGGCTTGCTGTGGTTGTTTAGAATTGTTTGTTGACAGCCCTGTTTCCTATCCCCTGCACCTCCTGTTGTCCTGAGCACATATGGTTGGCTCACCTCTCTACATGCCTGGCCTCGGCTGAGCGACTGGGGCTTACATGGCTCAGTGGACGCCCCTGACCCGTATGGTGCTACTGTCCATCTCTGGAAAAGTGTCACTTACTTGTACGTCTGTCTACTGATGCGGCGATAGCAGAGATTTCATCATACGTGCTCGCAGATTCGCCCAGAACAGTGAATAACAACACAAGTCTCTTACTAAGATGTTAACATAGGAGGACATCTTTGGCCTCGCCTCTGTCCTGACCCCAGCTTCTCCCCTCTCTGCTGAGAATTACACTCAGCTTGCAGGAAACATTATCCAACTTCCAAAGCCTGCTCCGTTGGAGGAACACGAAATTAGTTGAACTTGTGCTTTCCGCGTTCCTCATTCCTTCAGGCCGCCAGACATCTCTTCTGGTTTCCATTTGTTATAAGCTATTAGCGCTCATGACCTGATAAGGGAGTGGTTGGAGGAGCGCAAACATCCGTCTCCGAATACATCCGTCATCGTCCATATGTGTTTGACTTGAGCAATAATATCCGCTCCTGGAAAAGTTTGACTGGAGGGCCTGGAGGTGAAACTACTGGGGTGTAAAAGAATTTTGACTTTTATGTAATCCTTGATGGAGGTCCGAATGCTATGTGTTGGGTAAATATATTCCATCTTAATAAACGTCTTGGATGGCCTGCAACATTGTTAAGCAATTCAATGGCACAGGCAGCTGACCAGAATCACTGCACTTTAAAGGCTTTTATAGGGGTTAGTTTGGCATGTGAGAGAAAGTGCTTCACATGCTATGAATGTCACCTCAAGTCACTTTCCACTGGCGCTTTTTCCAGTCAACAAGATGGATACCACTGGCAAAAACACACACCAGGCAAGCATCTCTTTATTTGCAGATGATAAACAATTGATTTTATTTGACTGTCTCTTCTGCATTTGGCCGAACATCAGTTAAGTCTGTGTTGACAGTGCCTGAGCCATTCAAGTGGCTGCCTTCTAGACAACTTTCTGGCCGCGAGTTAAGCAATAAGCTCGCACTGCACAAAGCTGAAATGAGATATTTTACTGTTCCATTATGCGAGTTCAAAGGAGGAAAGAGAAACATGCGCTTGTGAGAAGCATCTCACCATTTATCGCATGTAGGTCCGTCTCTTCAGCAAGCAGAGTTAAAATGAAGACTTGTCACTTCTATAAATATTACTTACAGAGGCCATGAGTCGGCCAGGAACTGTTTGTGAACTCCTGCCATTGTGTGTACCTAATTGAGTCCGGTTTCTTACACTTGTAACAGAGGGTGGATCTTCAGGGACCTCTGCACCTGGTATTCAAAGCTTCATTGATGACACTTACACTGGGGCCTGAACGAAGTGTCGTAGGCTTGTTATATTTGTTGGGTATAGATCATCCCTGCCTTCTCATGCACCTTCAGTATCCCCCAGGTCTGTAAGGGTCACATGCAGGCCGCCGTGTGTGCACACAGTAACACGGGGCAGATGCTTTGTCAGCCTCAATATATTTAGGTACTGTTCATGTACTGCTCTTAAGTATGTGTTCTTGACTTTCTTGGGAAACTTGTTCCATGCTAGTTGCCTGAGTAAAAGCATGGTATGTCTGTTCTCTCTTGGAAAACATGGCTTGAAAATGACATAATGACTGCACATTATGGATGATGTAGTGAAATTTAATATCCACTGTTCTCCATTGGCACAACAAAAGACAAGCTCTCAGCCACAGTTGCCACAGTGATTGTCTGTTTGGTGTTTACACTAAGTTTATTCGGCCCTCTAAGGGAGCCCTTGTCCCGGTAATTAAAAATTACATTTGCAGATAAAACTTAGCATAAACACCTCATTTAGCTCGGTACATTTTCTGTCCCTGGACTGCATAACTCCTGTTTGACTGCAAGTCCAAAGCTTCAGTGTGCACACTGTTAGTAATGTTGGTAACTGCGCTCCAGATATGACAAGCATCCACAGAGCGCTCACATAAAGCACAGAGGGATGCGTTTTGAACTCTCAAACTCGCAGCGAATCAAGCCTGAAGCCTGGATAGAGGAGAGGGGTGGTGTTAAATGATGGCTATGGCTCATAGCACCTTCATAAAGAAAGAAATGTTGGTCTTGAGACCGAGCAAGAGTGAAAATTCCTATTCTTCTTCTTTTATTGCGAATGTGTGCAGACATTTCAAACAGAGGCGAATCTCGACTTCCTAATTCCTGAATTTCTTTGCACATGCTTCAGACAGATGTCCAAATTCAAAGATTTCCCAAGAATCCACCTACAAATAAAGGCAACGCGGTAACACTTTATTTTAACCCCCCATATTTAGCATTTCTAAGCAATATATAAGCATTTAATAAAATATAATAAACTACACGTTAACATAGTTATAAGCAGATATCAGGACATTCTAAGTGTTTTTTAAAGTACTGTTTTTGCCAACAATTATAACTGCTTTTATATTATTTGAACTGTCATTCATTATGTGTTTACACACCAGCCTCCACTTATGGGTGCCCTCAGGAATTTGTGACAAATACATTCATAAACACATATCTGCTTACAGCTCTATAATAGTGTGTCATAAACCATTAAATGCTTATATGCTGCTTATAAATACAGTAAAGTAAAGTCTTACCAGCAACACATACGAATAATAACAAATAAGCCATCTCTTTCAAATATATCTGCCTTTGCTTTATTCATGTACTGTACAGTATATCATTTCCAACGTCTCTATCATACTATATGACAATAAGGGCTATCATTTACTACAAAAGGTTGCATAAATAATTTAAATGTTGGAATAAAAAATAAATATGCAGTTCATTCTTTATAACAGTCCTTCTTTGTGTCTGTAGGAAACAGCCCCCCCCCCAGTCAAGTGAGGGCACCACTGCAGAAGACCACACAGGTATGATATGTACAATCACGTTATGCATCGCGGCTCTCCGCTTACACGGCAAACCCTTTCCAGTTGCTATTTCAAACACACAGTTGGAAAAAGAAGCAAACATTGTCAGTACAGTTTAGCCAACCAAAGTCAGGAAGCAATATGAGCGGAAAAACAGCGGCGCGCTGACAATATGCGGAAACATTGTGAATATTCTTCATGAAGTACAGTCCCATCGGAGGCATTGCTGGGGAAGCAGGTCATGTTGTCTGCGGTGACACACTGGTTATCGCCACTTCCTCTTCCTGGCGGATTTATATCAGTCAACACAATGACAAAAACTGAATTACTGTTTTCATTATGTTATTTTTATTCCTATCTTTTCCTCTTTGAGCTATTTACAGACTGGGAGCAGATAGGAGTGGTGGTGCCATGAATTCTACAGGCAGAATCCAACGCGACGGATGGATATTGGCTGTGGATGGTTGATCGCTGGTCTATCTGGCCCATTACAAAAGAATTCCGGGGTGTGGGCATGCTGGAGAACGCTCTGCCTCTAGGTAACAACACAACCCCGCAGAACTTTCTGATGCCTCCTACACACATGTGCACATTTTTGTGTGTGATTCCAGCAAACAGGAACCGGCTACGTCTAGAGGAAATGGCTTTTTATGACTCAAAGAACACAGGAATGGGCTCATTTAGTAATTAAGAGGAGTCACAGGAATACCCAGTGCCCCCGTGGTGTCAGTGCTGACAAGACTGTTTTCTCCCCCCATTTCTCTTTCTGTCTCTCCTGACTCTCTGTATGTAGTCGTGGGAAAGGCGCTACTGTAACTGACAGGCCTGCTTAGGGCTGCTGCAGCGTGGAGAGTGCTGTAGGGATGTACTGATAAGTGAGGCCTTTAGTTGGCTGTCAGAGAGCTGCCTGGACCGCCGTACCGACCAGGGACTCTCAAAACCTGTCGACATCCTACCATCAGAGCCCCCAGAGCTGCCACCATCTCCTCCCCACACGGCCAAGAGGAGATGGATTACAACCACTCTGGAGCAAAGACGCACCTTTTCAGCTTTAAACAGGGCTGTGGTGCAGTGTAGCTCTGCATCCGCTGGATGTTTGTACAGATGGGCTTGAAGCCTCCGGGAGGACTTCTCATTATGCTTAAATGAAATCTGTTTGAGTGGAGGATGGACCCAAGCCCAGGGAGGGTTTGAGCTGTTGGGGTCATCAGATGCTTGTTTCATATTATCCAACATGGCGCTACGTCTCGTGTCCAGTCACACTTGTGGCAAGCCCTGGCACTGACTCATTTTGTCATGCAACTAAGCAAAGTTCACAAATATGCTCACACGTGGCTGAAAAATAAAGACTGATGACTTAAAACCAGCCCAGCATTTAGCTTATGAATTCACTCTCTTTGAAATTTCTTTTGCACCTCCTCCGTATTTGAAGGAGCTATGTTGGTTGGTGTGTTGTGTAACATGTGCATGTGCATGTGCATGTGCATGTGTATGTGTATGTGCATGTGCATGTGCATTAGCATGTGTATGTGCGTGCTTTGGTGTCTGTCCTCGGATGCTGAAGAGGCGCATCAGTACGAGTTGCCCATCAATGGCGTAGTGTTCTTGCTCCGATCTTGAGACAAGCGACTGTGCTTCTTGCTGCGTTGCCTCTTCGGGACCTCCTTGGCCACTGATTGGTTGTGGTGGGGCCTGAAGCGCTTGCACTTGCAGGAGGTGACCACGCGGATTTTGTAAGTCCGAGTGCTGCCGTTAGGACACTGCAGCTGGACCCTCCTTGTCCGGGAGTGGGCCGGGATGCAGCGGTAGTCCGAGGCATTACTCCTCCACCACTTGCCGCGGGCGATGGAGTTCGGCATGAGGTGTGCAGGCATGCACTGGCCCGAGCACACCAGCTCCTTGACAGGCTTGGCACTGCGGCAGGATCCGTCGGTGATGTAACGGGTGGAACGCAGCTCCCTACAGCTCAGCTCCGAGGCACCTGGGTTGAAGAGCAGGATATCACAGTTACACTCGTGGCTTCAGCCCAAAACAAACACTTTGAAGTGCCGCACACTGGAATGGACGTTCTGCAGGTTAACCGATTCAGTGCTGCAGCTGTGTTTAATTCCAGCATGCGCTCATTTCTCGGTTTCTGTGTGTGTCATCAAGGACTCACCTGTTGTGTTACTGGGGCAGAAAACAAACAACACAAGCCAGATACAAGCTGAGTAGGCAGCAGCTGTTCACCTGAATCCTGACATACTATCAAATGAAGTGCAGCCGATAAAATGCACTTTCATAAATTCAATTTAATACAACCATTTGTACATTTAAGTTAAAATTTAAGTCATTTAGATCCGATCGGAGTTTCTGAATTTATTTCATGGTCTGATCATTAGCTGACGGCAGGCCTGACAAAGAAATCCAGCTGGCAACAATCGGCTGATAGCAAATCCAGACCAGAGGGCCATTAAACAGCTCAATCAAACCTAATGGAGGTTTGGGCTGGAAGAAAAAGCTGGCATACAGCGTTGGCCCTCAGGAAACGTATGTGGTGATAGAGGAGTAAATAGCTGTCTGGGTATTTTAAGGCAGCAACTATACAATTTTGAACAAACTGGCCATCTGCCAGACTGATTTGAGACAATGCACTCTGCCTGTAATCCTGTGTTTCAGCCTCAGCTTTTTAACAGCCGCATGCATGACTTGCTGTCCTGTGTTTTTTTTTACAAGCAGTGTGTAAAAAGGGGCAAAGGAACTGTCGGTTAAGAAATGATACACTCAGAGAGGGATCTGTTTTCCTCAGTGGCTTTCCGCACAAAAAGGGCTGAACAAAGGATTTATGTGAGGTGACTTCCTTTTTTTTGCTCCCCATGAGAACCTGATCTAGTGTTATTCTGTGGCCGCCGCTGAAGGGACCACAGTAGTATACAAAGCCTACAGCACGCACAGGGCAGCGGTTTGCACCAATTACCACCATATCCCAGCACCTCTTGTTCAGTGAGCGTTGGTGTTTGTTTTAATCCACTTTCACTCTGTGTTTTCGCTTACATTTCCTGTTCTCGTCCATTGTCACCCTGAACAAAATCGTTACTAATGTTGGTGGCCTGGGAAAAAGAAAAAAAAAAGGATCACCCACTAAACTACTGTGCAGTTGTGTGAGCAGTCAGAGACAAGTTTTGGGAGAGGACGGGAGGGAGGCCAGCCAGTGGTCAAAGCCTCTGCTGTGACCCCACGGGGGCCTTGAGAAGCTGTCCCGGGGCCAAAGCTCAGAGATGGATGAAGAAAATAATCCAGGAGATTTCTGTCTCGCTGTGTGAAACTCAACACATGCGCTTCTTATCCATACCAAAAACAAGGGGATGAGTTTTTCCACCCCTTTTTTGGAGACTAATACAGAATAAAATGAATATAAAGTGTGATCTTTGCATAACATGTGGATTTGTTGCTCCTTAGGCGGTAATATCCTCAACATGCAAAAATCTGTTGCACTAACAGATCTTGACTCACTAATTCCCTCTGTCAGCTGTTGTTCTTCTAATCTAATCACTCATCTTGTTCTCTCATCCCACATTTGAGTGGCCATGATTAAATGAAGGCTAGACCTTTCTAATATTGCGCCACCCATCTTGAATCCATGAGAGCAAGCGTGAGATTGTTCTACATGCGCTGCTCAATCAGAACATACAACCTTTACTGGCCACAGGTGGGAATCATTCTCAAAGGCAGTGTTGCATTTATAATGCACTTTCCCCCAAAAGACATCCCCCTGAAGAACAAATTGTGGGGTTTTTCTATTTGGGAGACATGTTGTTGCAATCAAATAGTTAAGGCGTAAGTAGAGCTTGACTAATAGTATAAAGAGAGAAGGAAATAAGCTGGAAGACAACGGTAAAAAAGCCCTGATGTCTCTCTGAATGCTCCACTTTAAATTAGGGGAAAAAAACCACAAGAATGTGTGTCTGCGCTGCTCTCACCACCCTCAACTTTGGCAATGGATAAAGCAAGAAAACACCCTCCCCACACAGTGGAGCCGTGTGAAAATGAAACGAATCAAATCAAATGAAAAGGCAGGTTATCTTTGGGCATTGTGATGTCAGATCCACTGGATTCACCTATCCAGCGATTCAATTTCTACAAGACATCTAAAAGGTGGTTCAGGATTAATTAAACCCTTTACTCCTTTAGAACAAAACCAGACAAAGGATGTAATAACTTGTCAAATTTATCTTACATTTCTGAGGTAATAATTTGAGATTCTTTAAACATGTATAGGAGAACGCCATCATTGGATTCCCACAAATCCCTTTATTTTGTCTGAAAAAAGAAAATACATTTCTTGTAAAAAATAAATAAATAAATAATGATCATAAACGTAAGTGTAAAGCTATTCTGTCTACACGTGGATAAGTTGCAGCTGATATTGAAATGATATCTCCACATTTACACGCCGCCGCTTGCAAAGAGGCTTCACTGAAATACGGCGTGATCTTATATAAACGAACAATTTGACATGTCTTATACATACATACATACATTTACATATATTTACATATATTATATTAGTTCCCTCACTTTTACGGGTCAGGCCTCAAATTAAAATCCGGATTTTTCAGGGTGACTTGATATTTAAATTTAAATGTTGCACAGAATTAATTGCTAGGCTGCTTCTTTTATTTTAATTTTAATTTATTTTTTTGCATTTTAACGTTGAATCAACTTAAAAGGGACACTTACTGTAGGACACCGTGTTTGCTGTTCTTCCACCGTTTTTCGCCCTGTTATTCATAGCGTTGCTGTTGCTGTTGCTGTTGTTGTTGTTGTTGTTGTTGTTATTGCTGCCGTTGGACGCCGGCATTATTGCCTCCTGTGGTGTCCGGGTGTTTTCTCTGTACTCCGGTAAAATCTCCGTGGCATCATTTTTCAGCGCCTTCCATCCCTTCACGGCGGTGCAGCATCCCTGGAGCAGCAGGAGCGCCGAGCTGGAGACGAGGAGGGCCACGGACACCTGCATGCTTGTCGGCCGGCGGCACGAGGACGAGAGTTACACAGCACGCGCGCGAGAGATGCCCGCTTGGACAAGTTGGTCAGTTCCACCCTCGATGCGCGAGGCGCACACGGTATTTAAGCCTACGCAAGTTTCCGTCAAGGCTGACAATTAAGCGCTTACACAAAGTGGGAGGGGTTGAACCTGGGAGAGAGATTCATTGAGAAACTAGGAGGGGAAGGACATAAA
>JAVQJF010110558.1:0-13424 GCA_036023855.1 Gadopsis marmoratus | reverse complement strand
CCCCCCCCCTGCGACCCTTCGGGATAAGCAGTATGGATGATGACTGATGATGAATGAATGAATGCTATGGTGTGATTTGAACACTATGCATATCTGTTCATGTGTGCTTGGTGGTGTATTTACATGTGTGATTATTTCATTCGGTCTGTCTCTATATCCTGTGTGTAAGTGTGTATGCTCATGAGTGCATGAGCAAGATTGTGTGCGTGTACTCAACGTTACACTAAACACAAAAAACACCACATTTCACGAAACACCAGCAGACATTACAGGACACACAACAATGTTTCAGACAACGACAGGACATTTCAGAAAACTTGATAACATTTTAGAAAACACAGTGTTTCAAAAAATATAGTTAGAGAAAACACATGCATTTCAGAAAATGCATGTCGGCAAAACCAACAGTGTTTCAGTATATAAAACATTTAAGAAAAAAACACATTTTAGAAAACCAAATATTTCCGAAATCATTTTTCAGAAAACACAGCCACTAAGAAAACAAGGGAACACAACAATATTAGAGAAACATTTCATGTCTGAAATGCTGTTCAGTGCCGCTGTAATTCTGTTTCTGTAACGTGTATGCGAGTGTGCATGTTCCTGAGTGCATGAGTAAGAATGTGTGTGAGTGCGTCTAATATGACCAATACTCACTAAGCCAGCTCTGCCTCATTAGCACAGTGCAGATGGATGTCCCCAATCACTGCATTTTCCCGTGGACAAACTCTTGCTTTGCTGAATATGAGGCATCCTAATATAAATGAATTGGCCCCAGCAGGTTCTTGCACAGGCACTTGGCAGCCCACAGTAACACATTTTCTCTCTAATGCAGGCCTTATTTTTCAGCCTGGGACCATATGACAAATTCATCCTCATTCTGGGACCAAGGCTCATTAAAACATATCGCTAATTTTACCATGGAAGCAAAGGTCGTTATGTGTTTTGTGTCCTCATATTTGATATACAGTGAACACAAAGTGGGGACTTCAATGAAAATGTTGACAATATAGTGTATATATGAACATTATCCTGTCAGGTGTAATAGTTATAGTTCTGGTGCTGAAATTAATCATAGACTTACTGTTGCAGGATCCCTGCAGGAAATATACAATTTTAACTCAGTGACTAACTTATATAACTTTGTTTAGAATTTAGAAATGTATTACTTCTCGTTCATGGAGGTACGTTCTGTCACTTTTATGTGGCCATTAATCCCAATGTCTTCATTCATTAATACATAAATCAGTGTCTGTATAAGATTTCAAGGCAATCCATGTAATAGTTGCCATCCCTGGAGTCACCTAGCAGGGCTAAAAATCTGGATTAGAGAGTTTTTATGTTTACCTAACTAAAATATTCACTATCTAATGTCACCAACTTCAATTTGAGCCTATGGTAGAGGTTTCTCCCTTTTGCACCTATAACATTAGGTTTCTTTGTGATGGATGGAATAATGTTTATTACTAGCAAGTCAGATGAGGTAGTAAGAGAAGGAGTAGTTACCAGAGGGCTTCAGCAGGGGGAGCCTAGCTGTTGCGTCACGTTAAGTGACCTTCTTTCAATCATTATACACATGATCTGAGGAAGGTTTGTCTCCGCGCATCGTTCATAACTACTCCTTTTTCAGGTATGAACTACTACTCATTTAGTTTTACTGTTGCAATGCTGTATTTTAGGCTACACATACTTTTACTTATGGAAGCCCATTTCCGACCAGTATGATGAAAACAAACCCGATTAGGTAAGTCATTATTATGAGAAACTATCTCAATATAATGACTTATTATCTTAATATAATGAGAAAATAAACTCAGGTCCATTACTGCTGAGAGTAACAATACAAAATTTGTACGGGTTTAATGACAAATACTTTAATGTTGAACTGTTGTCTTAATATGCATTTCCGTAGTAGTATTTCTGTACATTTGCTGATATTTGTATATGTACAGTACACAGGTTTAAAGTACAGTACCTCTGAAAAATCCATATACATCGTGAGATCTGTTCTTATATTTGTATTTGAATGGTTATTTTGACATTTCAGTCATTAAACACATGATCTGAGGAAAGCTTGTCTCCGCGTATCTTTCAGTCAATTACTCCCTTTTCAGGGCTGTTACATCCTATCATGTGAAACCTTATGGAACCTACCTGACCTTGCTAACCCCTCTGAACACCTCATTGTAGAGAATTTTATTGTCACATCATGTCTAAATACAGTGGAAACAGCTTATAGCGATCACGACTGTCTGGGTCAAATTGATCACTTATGCATGATTATTATAACCAATTTTTATTAAAATTTCTCATGCAGATTTACCATCTAATTGACATTTGTTGATTTATTACATGGATATGAAGTAATGAAATGGACAGTTTTGCTATTTTTGCTGGATTTTATTAACTGTATCAAAATACAGTAGGCTATAATGCTTCAAATTACTGTACAAATTAAATTTCTGTACTTAGCGAAATAATGTACTTACTGTTGTAGTGTTAGTGCAGTGGTAGCCTAGTGTTAGGAGGACTGTCGTAGGGTCGTAGGAAGACGAGACATCACTACAATCTGCCCGGGAGGAACTGAGGCTGCTGAGCTCTACCTCGACTACGGGTGGAAATGACCAGCCGCCAGCGAAATGCTGGTGAAATATGAAAGTGGTTTGTAGATTTCAAAATAATCATTTACTGTAGAGTGGCTGGCGAATTTGAGCATTTATCTGTGAGTGGGCTGGTAGATTTTTGCATTTTGAAAGTTAATTTCCCACCCTGGCAGCTACATACAAATGCTACACATTAATTAGGATCAAATGTTATATATTTATATGGCACTGGCAGGGACCATTCTGCATAATCATTAATTTAACATTTCATACTTTAAATATTTAATAATATATACAATAATTTTGAATGCATTGTGAAATACACTGTGTATTTCCACTTAAATAATCTGAATACTTCTTCCACCGCCGCTTATTTATTTTGAGGGCAAAATCATCTTCATTATCTGCCAAGTAAGCAGTAAAACGGTCAGTTAAAAGTAGTAGAAAAGAGTTCCAAAGCGAGGTGGATGTACACCTTTTCCACACAGGTTTTGAATAAAATACCATCAGTTGAAAGCGGAACGAAAAGCACTTTCCCTGTCGGAACTTAACAGTGTGACAACTGGTGGATGTTGACAATACAAGTGGCTTGCATGTGTTGAATTAGCTAAGCAAGATGATGACAGTGTAGTTGCAGCGTAGCTAATTATTTAATGATGTATTTAAGCTATAATGTCTTCAGTCGAGTATTTGAGAGAGTTTGTCAACGAGCAACTAACTGAAGAAATATTCAGGGTTGTAAAATGAACTTGTCGAGTACGAGGAGGAGATGTAAGTAAGTTACCTTGGATAGGTGTGTGAAATGTCATTATTTCAATAACACAAAACAGGAAGTGGATTTATCTTGGATCCAAATTGTTTAAATGCAGATATGCGGGAACTCATTTGCTCGCATGTCTGCATTACTTTAGCATCATATTCCTCCCACAGCAACATGTCTGCGTGGAGGAGGAAGCTCTTGCTGACCAGCAGCTCTGTATCTCCAGTCTGGACCATGAGGGCCCACAGCCTCCACAGATTAAAGAGGAACTCTGCACCAGTCAGGAGGGAGAGAGCAGCTTGTACAGCTGCACAGTTTTGCAACAGGTGTGTCTTTGTATTTTCATACGTTGCAGGATGTTTGAGCAGCAGCTTTTCCCAGAACAGTCACAGTCTTCTATACCTTCGTAATCTTTGTTTCACAGTGATGGCACACTAGTGGCTGTTAAACAAATGGTGTGATGTGGATGACTGATTGTCGTGTGGATAAGAGCATTTGCCAGATTTCTTGAAGGTGCACTATATGAGGTGTTGAACACTAATATAGCACCAAACAACCATTTGCCATGTAAATATATAGTGGAGTAATGGCGTCCTGAGCAGCGAATGGAGTCACAGGCCGTCTGTGTGTGTTGTCCTGTTCTTTGTTTGGTAGCCGGTCCAGCTGCAGGTGCATGTTAGAGGATGTGATTACCTCCACATTTATAAAGAGACTGAGAGAGTAATCGCCCACGCAGCGTTGTAAAAGTGAGATGGCAGACTTCAGTTCAAAGCTGAAGGCATTCATTCATTCAGAGCTGGCTCACTCACCACCTGAGACTCTTGTTCTTTCTCCCCAGTCTCTCTTCTTTCCCCCCTCCCCTCCCTGTTCGTTCATGAACTAAAGTGCATTTACCCTCCAGTCAGCACTCAACATGGACATTTGGAAACCCAAAATAAGGCTACACAGGTGTGTAAAACTGAATTATTTTAACAACACAAAATGGAGGAAGTCAATTTATATGTAATCCACATTGTTGTAGTGTCCTATTCCTTGTGTTCTCTGTCCCTCCAGAGCTCTCACAACAACACGTCTGTTCGGAGATGGAGGTTCTCGCTGACTAGCAGCTCTGTATTCAGGAGGGGACCTCTTGTCTGGACAAAGAGGACCCACAGATTAAAGAGGAACAAGAGGAACTCCACACCAGTCAGAAGAGTGAGCAGCTTGTACTGAAGCAGGCCACTGATAGCTTTTTTCCTACGTATGAGGAAAGAGACCGCAGCGAACCAGAACCAAAAAGTGATCAACAAGTCCTCTCTCACAGCTGTCAGAGTTGCAGAAGTCACAGTAACAATGTACACAACGCGACCATGTTGTAAATTCACCTTTATACTGACACAGGTAGAAGATCTTTAAAATGTGACACTTGTGGGAAATCTTTTAAGTAGAAATCAAAATTGTAGAGACACCTGAGCATTCAAGACCTGCGGGAAAAGATTCTGTCAGACATTAACACTGAAAGTCCACACGAGAACCCACACAGGTGAAAAGCTGTACCTTTGCAAAACATGCAGAAGATATTTCAGAAGTAGTAGTTCCTTCTTGCTTCACATGAGAAGAGCCAACACTGGTGAGATGCCATACATCTGATGGACAAAGATTCTGCCGACTGTATGATCTTGCAAGGCATATGACATCACATGGGAGAAAATATAGACCTGAAACACCAACTGAATGAAATAGACGTTTGCAATAGTTACATGTCAAATATTTTCCATAAAGATCAATATCTTAGTGTAAAGTTTTCTTTTCTATAACTCTATTGCTTACGTATCAATTAGAAAACAGCAGGTTTTTTTTTTTAAACAATCATCACCTCGAAAATCAAGGAAAAGTTTCACAGTGAGTGTGTGTGGATGTGGATGACCATATGGATAAGAACATTTGACCAAATGTCATAAATGTTTTCTGTTTTTAAAAGGCCAGCGTCTGGTGGTTTTTATCAGTAGTTCTAGTGTGCAATCTGCAAGAGACTGGCAGGTTGATCTAGATACAGTTTGGTGGACAGTAAACAAGATGAAAAACTGAAAACAGCATCACTTTTGTAATAAAAATACCATCCTTTCAGAAGATTTTAGTTTTTACCCCAAACATTTGACAGCTATAGTTAAATTTTTTTAAAACAGGTTATGATTATTGAGCCTATAAAATAAGATGTATTGTCAAACTATTCAACGGGATGTGAAACTGAGCTTCACCTCAGTTAGCTGCTACATCCAAATGTATTTGGAAATATTTTATAATTATACGGCACTGACATACAGTATGTATTTAGGAAACTTGGTTGAAACCAAACTTAGATTTTGTGATATATGATTATATTGCCATCGGATGAGTATCCCTTTTATTAAAGAGATACCATCCAGAGAATTAGGAATAGGGCAGGAACATCAGAGAGGAAAGCAGTGCCAATGGGTGGTGGGACAGTGAGCGCAAAGAGGTGAAGCATTCAGAGGAATGAACATAACTCGTGACTATTAGCACATGATTGACTACAAGCAAGCTTAAGCAACAGTAAGGAGCACTAGACAAGACGAGAGCATATTGGAGGAAGTACTGCGTCACAATTACAAGCATACCTGTAGGGGACATCTGGGCTATTGTACCTATTAGAAAGCCATGTAAAGATGCAAGCAATCCAGCAAATTATAGACCCCAATAGCCTTAACGGACTGCCTAGTTAATGAAAGACGAATGCACCTTTTGGAATAAAAAAGGTATGGAAGCTAATTTCCATAGTGGCTTCAGAAAAGGAAGCGGTACTAATGATCCAGAACTATGTCTGGAGGGTGAAATAAGGAAAGCATAAGATAAGAAAGCGTGTGTGGTCACCATATTGTTTGATGTAGACCTCCAGGACCTTCTTCCTGTGCTTACTTTCAAATGTTTTTTCTGTGTGAAAAAAACTGAACCAAGGTGAAAATGGAACAAGTTCACCAACTCATCCACTGGTTCGTTCCAGAGCCAACAAACTAAACACCCTTAGGCAATGGTGGCTGTGGCCTCTTATGCTGTCCAGTACTTCTTGCTTTTACAAACCAGAAACATGTAACACATCACATCTTCTGTACTAGAATTCTGTGCTTATGAAACACATGTAAAACACTGTAGGTTAAGGGCCTTTTTTCATATATCAATCTGGGAGAGTAGCAGAACAATACTTTCACGAAAATGAAAACAATTATTTTAAGATTTCACATGTCTCATGATTTGCAGTCTCCTCACGTGCTCAACATCAAATTTAAAGCAAAATTAAAAAATAGAAGTTAGTGCCCATTAAAGTCAGGGAGATTGGATTGCAGTCAGCCATTTTGCAACCAGAATATGTGTCATAGTTTAATGAGTCAGCCAGCCATCTTGGCTTCTGGAGACATGACTTAATCAGTCAATTAGAGCCACGGTTGATTAATAGGACTGGACTGAGAACAACCGCAGCCAAGAGAGAAATGGGCCGGTGAATGAATAATCACCACCGGAGTGCTGGAGCGCTGCTGCGTGAGTTATAATCATCAAAGATTAAAGGGGAAATAAACTCAGATTTTAAATATGGTCCTGGCTCTCAGCTTTGGAGAATGATGATCCATGGGCAATTTTTCTGAATGAGTGGAGAAAGAAGCTCAAAGACGGTTATTTGCCAATTGAACAATAATGATACCTCTGGGGGCTATAAGGAACAATGAATGATGAATACAAAGTACTGGCTATAATTCTTTACACTGTCTTACTTCAATTTCAAAAGGCTGAGTAGCCCTTAGATGCAAGAAAACTGAACTGTATGTATTAATAATCAATATTTTATGAGATACAGAGTCATTTTCATTTACTTGCAGCTCCTTTTTGGTCCTCTTTGAACCAGGATACATCATCATTGAGCCGCTGCTTTGGAAGGTGCTATTAGACTATCACAGCTGATCGATTATTAAAGCTGACTCCAGGGCAGCAAGGCTGAAAATTCAATACCTAAAATGTAATACTGGAACTTTAATCCCAACTTTCATACGTTTCAAATAGGTTATTGCATAAATGCTGAAATTGCATCCAATGCTCCCCTGCGTGAGATTCCAGTGCTAAAGGAATTATCTTAAGTCTACTGTCTCAGTTCTAATATCAACCAGAGGAACTTAGCAATAAACCATACTGTTAATATTGTGCAGTCGTGCTGATGCTGTTTGTTCAGCCATACAGCATGCAGTATTCTCTGTCCTTTAAAACAAGAGAAAATATATTTTCGGACAGGTTAAAAGGGTAAAAACTCATCTACTCATTTCTTCTGACACCTTCCTCAGGGTGCTCACAGAGTAAGTCCCAAACAATACAAGTACTGTGAATGTGAACACAGCATTTATACAGCATCATTCGGACACAACACAATTCAAAGTGCTTTATAGGGACATAGAAATACATTCAGCCAAGTATGCAAGGAATGCTATTCTAAAGGAGATAAGAAAGCAAGCATTGAAGCACATTTCCTTATAATTTAGAAAATTCCACCAGCTCTTATCATGGCTGCCACTTAGATCCTTCTTTTTACTCAGTAACCTTCCTGAGCAAATAAAAGACTGTTTGACTGCAGCCACGGACTCATGGTTAAGCTGCAGAGAGACATTTGTAAATCTAGATCCTGTCTGTGGCTACAGAGAGACAGAGAGACAGAGAGAGAAAGAAAGAGAGAGAACCTATTCTACCTAATGCCGCGTTTCCTTCCAACCACATTCCCATTTCCTCAAACTTCTTCATTGCCATTCTCTTCTCGCCCACCAGATCATCTGTACACCTGATCAATGATTTTGATTTTCCAGTTTTCCTAATATGAGAAAACCCTCTCTGTGTGTCCTTATGCTTTTATACTTTCTTTCCTGTGCTTTCTGGATGGCTGTGGCTCAGGAGGTAGAGAGGGTTTGTCCTTTAATCCCACGGCTGGCGCTTTGGTCCCCGCCTCCTCCTGTCCACATGTCGAAGTGTCCATAGGCAAGACACTGAACCCTAAGTTGCTACTGATGGAGGCCGGCACCTTGCATGGCGGTGTGAATAAAGCCAATTTGTACCATTTGTCTCTAATTTATGTACTGAGTATTATACCAGGAATGCCCATGTAAAGGCCACAGTAAGGCCTTGAAACTTCATAGTCAAATCAAATACCTATACCAATACGAATTGGTTAAAAAGCTAAGAAAAACAAGGATCCTCCAAGATATAGACTGTGCACAAGAACAGAAAATGGAATAACCTGCCAGAGAAAACAGCGAGCTCTTTTAGGCTTGGCACCCATATTTCTAGAGGATAGAGTCATATATGCCAAACAATAATAAGCAGTGGATAATTCCACCATGAAGGAAAATAAGTGCAAAAAGTGTTTTCATCACGGAGCCTTGGACCAACTCCAACCTCATCAGAGGGGCAAATTTATTTCAGAGTCAGAAATGCATTGGCTTTAATTTCACGCTGCACGCATTTCGATACCAGCAAGAGGATGGAAAAAGAGGGGGACTGGGAGAGAGACAAAGAGGAAGAGGGAGAAAATATGAAGTTCAATTTTCTGCCAAAAGTCACCATACCAAAGAGAATTAAAGTCTATACACTTACAAACAAAGGAGGAAGAGAGGGAAAACATGATGAAGGACCAGGGGAATGGTTTGTATCGAAGTTATGTAAATTCAGAGGAATTTGGTTTTGGAAATAATTTATTTCATTCAGTGTTTGATGTTTGTCTGTAGCTTTGTGCAACTGATCAGGAACAGTGTGAATGCTGCGGTGCTGTTAGAATTCATACCTTTTATTTCTGGGAGCAGAGCAAAACAAAGGTTATGGCACACAAGGAAATGGCTGCGTTGATGTTACTGCTGTTACAAAGGCTCCTCGAGTGATGGAAATTTTAAAATGTGTGGGTAGTGACATTGAGAGGACAAAGGGAGAAACACTTGAGAGTATACTTTTGGTTGACCTCTGTTTTTATATAATGAACATTGGAACAAATTTGCAGAGATCAAAACAATCCACATTACAGTTTAGTGTTGAGGCTGATGTTTGAATGGTTTCGTTAGCTCTTTTTATCCCTGCAGACATGCTGTGCCTCCCGGGTCCTTACTTTTGGCCCCCCTTCAGCATAACGCCACATTGCAGGTAACACCCTGCACCACTGGCTGCTGGCTTTGTTGGAGAACTGCAGCATGACTGGCTCACTATATATCGTGATGTGTAAAGGCTTTGTATAATGACTGTTGCTGCTGACAAACACTCTTTCAGAATGAATCTCACTCAAGACTTTTCTAACATGGGACGCAGTACAAAGCTTCCCAACAGTTGAGATTAATAAAGCAGAACAATTCTAAAACATGATGTACTGCACGTATGGTTTTATTAACTTGGAGGAGGCCATGATGATGTTTCCCAATCACTTTGGTGATCCCACATGTGAAGGATAAAGGTAGTAGGACACAGGGTTTCCCCAGGTCACATTCGAGGATTTGAAACCCTAAAAGTGTTAGGTCATATACTGACTCTATCAGAGCAATAGTTCAACTCTCTCTGAGGATAACTGGTCAGGGTGCAGCTGTGCTAATAAACCAAGCGCCAGTAAACCAAGGTCATTAGCAATAGACTCAATAGACAGACTCATTGATATACTGACTCTTCTTTGTGGAGGCTTGAAGTAAACTTACGTTTGTTTAGAATCCAAAACCCAATATAATCTTCCCACATCTCTAGCGGCACAGAGTTAAATGCTCCTCTCCAGGGAGTAACCTTCAGAGTTCACTGGTGCTGCTGTTCTCTATTCTCCTCGATCGAGCTTCAATAAATGCTTCTGTTCAAGACATCCAGGTCTCCTGAAACTGCTTCACTCACGAGTCAACCAGCTTCCTGGTCATCAGCGTGTTAGCAAAGTGCAATGGAAACAGGCGTAGCAAATAAATGATCACACATGTGACGTAAACGTCTACTGAAGCTTCTAATCCTTTTGTAGCGTTAATTTCAGTTGTACCACAATGGCAACAAAAACCAAAATAAAAAGGATTTGCCAGAAAAGAATGATGAAAACAAAATACGGCAGTGGGATTCTAATCGTTTCACTACACACACGTGGAACCTTCTTGAGCTTGCACAACTTGACACACCGTCATGTACCTTGTCATGCAATCGGGAACGCAGTGGTCAATGGCGTCCAAAATTCCAGGACATGAATTCCAGTCGCGTCTACTACTACGGAGCAACAACACTGTCCAGGCTACGCTGCCACCTTGCCTTGTGACCAATCACAATCTGCTTCACATTGTGCTTGACCCAACTATTACACTAAAAAGAAAAAGAACACATGTATTAACATTTGAGCAAACTTTCAGGACTACAGTAACCCTAAGTGGAGAATTACCTCTGAATAGAATTTACCAACTGGCTGCACAAACATTAAGCACATGTTTTTACGTCGTTTGAGGTTTGAGTGGCACTCTTTTAATAACGTCATCTTGCTGTGTCCTCTTTTTCTGATGTAGTTTAATGGCACGCAACTGAAGAATTAACACCACCAACTGTTTATCTCGATGCGCCCAACTCATAATATTCACTTAACAGTCATAGATGGACGCATTGTTCGCATTTCCATTTGCAGATGCTCTGGAAAGTCTGTTAAAAATTGTGCTAAGTTTGGATGTTATGTTGACTTGTGTGTGTTAGTGTTCAGCTCAGCCAATGACTGATCTCAGAACTCAGAGGAACTCCAGTTCTTTCTGTCGTCAGTGCGTTAATGAAGCAGATTCATAAAGTGTGAGATGAAACATTTTGACACCATCAGAAAGTAGCAATCACCACCAAATGAACATTAACAGCTGATTAAATAAATCAATGAATGAAAAGGTTCTTCAAAAATAGTCACTGATTTTTGTATTCTCAAGTTGAATACACATAAGACACACTCTAGAAAACAATAATTTGGAAATGTTCCCCCCAAATGAAAACTGCTAAATTTATCCCCAATAGTTGAGCATCTGTCCAACTATTCTTTTTCTCACAACTTCCCTGAAATCCATTCGATGTCATTGGAAAGCCCTTGGTATCTCAGAACTCTCTCCAGCTCTGTCACAATTCTTTCTGCCTCCGTCTGCATTCAGCAGGCTCCTGCCTGCTTTACTGTACCTGCCAAGAGCTTCTTCTATTTAAGGAGCTGAGAAACTGCTACAGGGACGACATGCATGACAATACAACACAGGCTATTATACCGCTGTTGTGTCTTTATGTTATTGCATTGATGAGAAACACAGCCTAATTAGGTATGGAAAAAAATTATAATTCTTCAAAAAAGTAAAAAAGTGGGTTTTTGAACGATCTTATGCAACAAAATATTCATGTAGCATAACCTTCAGATCAGCCGTTGACCCTGTCTGTTTTTGTCCATGTCAAGATGGAACCAATGAGCTTTTATATGCTCTAAAGACGATGACTGTACAGAAAGCTTGCTCCACAGTGATGGCTGAGTCACCGCTCTGCTGCTATGTGTGGCAGACGTAAGCACGCTGCAATGGGGAAAGCGCTACACAAACACACAGCAGCAACACATTGAGCAAGGCAACATGTAGCAGTAGTCTATTGATTTCCTTTAAATTTGAGCCACTAAGGAAGCTTGACTATGTGGAGATGTTCTACAGGCTTTTTAAGTTTTATTAGCCTATCTGGCACCGCACCTCTAGAGATAGTAATGTTGTTTGGTCCAGCAGTTTGGTCCAGAATGAAACATGCACTGGATTAATTGCCATGAAATCTGGTACGCCATTCGTGAATTGTAAGGACATACAGGAAAGTATCATACTATATGTATTATATATACACTATTGTGTGGCCATTTTTGGGGCCCATAAATGTGCCAACATTTAAAGCAACATTGATTAGACTAGTCACTGCACAGTAAGCTGAGCATCACACACACACACACACACACACACACACAGACGTGTTAATAAATGGCTGCCTATTTGCATGTCCAGCAGACACATAACAACGTTAGCATTTATTTGGAATTGTGCTTCTAGCTGTGTTTTGTTGTCCTCACCAACTCCTGAGGGGAACAGCTGGCTTTTTAGCTGCTAAATTCTCCAGTATGTTCACAAGCTATCTGGTAACATTTCCTGTTTGCTGTTTGGTGTAGGGCAAGTACAGTGGATTAATCAGAATCATTTCATTGGAATCAGCTGCCTGCTGCGACAGAGAGTGAATCAAAAAAAGCAGTTTCAGGCAGAGAAAATATAAAACAAAGGCTGAAGGAGAGCTGCAGATTCCAGTGATAATTCCGTGGTTCACTGCTACGAGCAACATGTTTCACATTACACAGTGAGAAAAATGTTGATTAGTAATCAGTGACGATTGATGAAGATGATATTAAAGGTAATGAAGATACGATCTTAAGATATGTAAGCTTAAGATACTATCTCTGCTGTTTACATACAACAGAGTTGGGAATTGGATGAATATATCATCAGTTGGGGAATTGTTTTGATTGTTATTTTAGTTGTTTTAGGGCTGATTTTTGTCATTTTATTTTTGCTAACTTAATGGAATTCAACTTGGTAAATAAAATAATCAAAGTGTGCACAAATAGGAACTAGCAGTTGGAGTCGGGCCATATTATGCAGGTCCTTGCTGTCAGCCTGATCATTTAATAGCATAGTTATGTTCTCCTCACCAAGCAGAGGCATACTTCATCGTTGGTAAACCATTACACACACATTGTGACACTGTTGGTGGAAGATTGTCTCTATATAACCTAAGTACCAGAGGGCATAACCTTGTGTCACACCCATATTAATAAACTTTAATATTTTTTTTATATTTATTTATATAGCACATTTTATAGAGGGAGTGTAGCTCAAAGTGCTTTACAAGTGTCAGGCCCTTGTCCGGGGGCCTGTGTTTTCCTGTATTTTGTTCCTTGTGTTTGTTCTAAGGTTCCACGTTTCATGTCTTAGTTCTCCTTGTCTGGTCACTTGTCAGTGTGCCTGTGTTCTCCTGTGTGTTGTTGTGGTGTTTGTGGTCTCGTG